>CM031234.1:228029092-228314914 GCA_018340775.1 Taxus wallichiana var. yunnanensis | reverse complement strand
GCATGCATCATTCACTACCACTTAAGCCCAAAGCCAAGACTTTTAGGAAGAAGCAACGACAAAACAAGCCAAAAAAATAATGATACAATCAAGAAAGAGGTTTTGAAAATGCTAAATGTAAGGATTATTTTCCCTATTCACCACTCCATGTGGGTGGAAAATATCATTCTAGTGTGGAAGAAGAATGGAGAAATAAGGATTTGTGTAGATTTCTGTAATTTGAACCAGGATTCATTGAAGGATAACTACCCACTACCTATCATGGATCACATCCTACAAGTAGTCACATGATTTGAGATGCTCTCGTTGTTCGATGGTTATGGGAGAAGATAGACACAAAATGGCCTTCACAACTCCATGGGGCACTTTTTCCTATAGAATAATTCCATTTGGAATTATCAACACTGAGAAAATTTTAAACGGGTAATGGATCTTTCCTTAAAATACCTCAAACATTGCATTGTCATCTATCTTGATGACCTCACAAGTATTCTCAAAGAATCAAAGAGATCACATAAAACATCTAGAACAAGTACTTATCAGATGCCGACAACATGGAATTTCCTTTAATCCTAAAAATGCATCTTTGGTGTTACTGAAGGGAAACTCCTTGGACACATCATGAACAAGGAGGGGACCAAAATTTATCCTGATAGGATAAAAGCAATCCAATGATTCTCCTCGCTTATAAAAAAGAAGGAGTCCAATCTGTATTTTTCTAGGTGAACTTTATCCATCGCTTCGTCCCATATTTTTCCTAGCTGACAAGGCACATCACTAGTATGATGAAGCCTCAAACAATTTTTCAAGTGGAATAATGAAGGAAAAGAAATGTTTTATACAATCAAATAAGAATATCCAAGACTCCTACTCTCGTATGTCCAAACTTTGATAAATATTTCATTTTATATTTTTATGCTTCAAACACACACTTTTGTCCATCTTAGTTCAAAAGATAAAGTGGTTGAACCAAAGTTACACACATTAATCATTTCATTATTAAAATCAAGTACATATATAGGAGAGACAACTCCTATTTTCATGGAAGTTTTTCCAACAACTCTCCCCACAATTCTCTCCACAAACTCCTATATATGTGAGTCAATAAAACAACTCACAACAACTCTAACCATTACATAATATGTGAGATTATATCTCACAACAAACAATATAAATATAAACCTTATAATAATTCATGTGAGAAATAATAATATTCCTAACATTCCACCCTTAGTGCGAACATGGGAGAAAAAAATTGAACTTCTTCGCAACTTTCCACCCCTACGTGCCGATGATATTGGCTCACCGATGGTTTTGAAAAAGGTTGACTAAAAACCTCAATATGAACACTTGTTCATCAAATAAGGACCCTTGTCCAAGGTATGAATCCTTTTTCATCCTCTTAAAGTATCATGATGTTTCTTTTTCCTTGAATATGAACAATGATAAGAAATCATTGCAATCGACGAGAAAAATCCACACCACATTTGTCAATGAATACTTATAAATGAAAAATTATATAACTCTTATTACAAATCTAAATATAGAAACCAAAAACAAAATTTAAAATATATCTTTTATCACCTAAATGTCTCAAATATCTATTATTTTTTTTTTCATCCAATATTATCTATCGGGGTTTTACTTTTAACCACTTAGTTCATGAACCATAACTAAGAAGTTTCGCAGCAAGTAAGCACAAAAAATTCTATTGTTGGCTAGATTTTTTTAAGAAAGGAAAATTATAGAAGAAGAAAGTAAAGGAATTACAGAGAAGAATGAGGAAGATGTGCATCCCAATTAGTAGATAGCAGAGCTAATCGCATGCACATAGAAGAAACTTAATAGATTTGAACACATGTAATTATAAAGCAAAGGCAACTCTAGATCCGATCTAAAATAACACAAAGTTTACTTAAAAGATCTAAGATTTAAAAGCAAGAAACACAAGACGCCGTGACACAAAGTTCTCCGAAACCCGCTTTTCAGTATTCTCTCGCAACAAGTGGCTCTCGTGGGTTCAAGACAAAGTCTAGAACACAAGATTGCTGCTTACAAATTCTCGATTGATCATTAACCCGAGGTTCTTCTCCTACTTATAGAATGTAGGAGGGAAAGTACAAATAGAAGACTCAAACTAACTAAAGTATGAACAACAAGTAAAGATGACATTTGGCAATCATCCTCAACTAACTTCTTCTTAAGTGACACATGTATCACTTAACTAATAGAATGGTTCCACATGACTTCAAGTAATGGTTGCAAAACCAATAACTTAGAAGTTTTACAATTTCATCCGGGAACATAGAAAATAGAAGAAGAAAGAATAGAAGAAGTCATGCCAGCTGTAATGTTTACATCTTCTTCTTGTTCTGATATCTGATATACTTGTTCGAACATATAATTCAAAGATCCTTCCATCTGTTTTAGCCATGCATCGCTTCCTCTCTCTGTCCCGAATCGCAAGAACCCTTCATTCAACACTTTGCTGCATGCTTCCACCTCTTCCAAACTCGGCCCAAACCTCGCAATGTCTGCCTGCAGCGCCACCAATCTATTGATAGAATTCATCGTGAAAGGCTTGGTAGCTTTATCAATTCTCTTTTGCACCATCAGAAGAGAACCTTCCAGGGAATCATGCACCTCGTTAGAAACAATCCGCACGTATGAAGTAACACCTCCATCCACTCTTTCCTCAGTGAAAGAAATGATACTGTCTGGTAAATCTGATGTTCTACTCTCAAGCACCTGCATCCTTTTCAGCAAAACTCTGCAGATCTCCAAACGGAAAGATACCGCAAACTCTACTGCTTCCCCTTCTCGATCGATCCATCCAGCACAATTTGTTCTCGCAACCAATACATCTCCTACAGCCAACCTTGTTGATCTCGCCAAAATACTCAAAGTTACTCTCGCAATCGTATTCATGCCTTCTATGCTTTCCATCGCTGCTTTAGTTGATTTCACGCATCTTTCATAACCTTTAGCGGGTCGGCACTTCCCAAGTCAGCACAAAAAGCTTGATTTAATAATCGATCCTTCCATTCATCAATAGCCTTTACTTGATTGTTGCATCTTCCATTTCCCGCATAAGATGATCACTCACCCGCTCAAATGGGTGAATGGAAGGTTTAGCAACCTTGGCTATGATCTCACATAATTGAGATATTTGCTTTCGCAGCCTCTTCTTTCTCCGCTTTTCACCGCAAGCCTAAGGAACAAAGCATCCAGCAACGTTTGCGTGTCCTGCTTCAATCCTTCAGTGGTAGCTTGACCGAGTGGTATTTTGGTCACCGTCACATCTTCTGCCATGAGCTCCTCTTCTATCTTTCCTTCCGCCGGAATTGATATCTCAAAGCAAACTTCTCTCCCGAATCTCGATGATCAACCTAGAAGTTGCTTTAGCAACTTTAGGCCTTCTCTCTTTCGCCGATCCTGAAGTAGCTGCAAGTCATGCTCCTCTAAGTTCATCTCTACTCTTGCTTCCGGAACCAACTGCAAAGCTAACCATCCCGAGAAGTTACTTCTCGGGGAGTAAGAAGTCGCTGAGTGCACTACCATCTCCCGCTCCGCATCCTCTCCGCCGTAAAGTGCCACAAAGTTGTCATGGCTGCCATCTTCTGAAACATCCAAGGACAAAGCTCTTTCGAACTCCGTCATCTGCAGCTTCAACATCTCCTCTGGAACGGGTGATGAACGAAGTGGCTGCATGGAGAGAAAACGAACGTCGCCGGTTTCAATGAAGGCATGGAAGCATCCCCGCCGCCGCGGTGCAATAGTTGGTGATCTTCTCGGGTACCGGAGAAGTCGGAGTCAAAGCTATGGTCGAGAAGTGGTCTTCTTTCTCTTGAGATCTTCTGTACTTTCAACTTCTCGACCTTCACGCTTTCTCCTTCATGCTTTCGCTTGAGGGAATCTCCCGCGCCAAGTTGCCCGTGATTTGATTCATCAATACTTCATCAAGGCAAGATCCCTCAGCAAGCAGGCTACCAAGTATTCACCAACACAAACTCCAGATCTTCTTCAATCGAATGGCAAAGCCTCCAATGTTATCCCGCAAAGATAGCTTTATCTCCTCCCATTTGATGGTAAGTGTCAAGTACCACGTTCCCATCATCTTTAAGATCCGCAGTATCCGCGCTAGTCCAAAGTCGAACACTTGCTTTTTGCTGATAGCTCGCTGAAATCTTTCTTTCTAACCTCGTACTCACTTCGCACTTCATCCGTAAATCTTCTAACGAAGGCACACATGTGTACTCCGGGAGATTGTCTTCCCGGCTACTCCAAATGGATCGGTTAAGCCGCAGCAGGAAGAACTCGCTCATACTACTGATAACATTTGCGCTTCCATCCTCGAGCTCGTGAATGCCGATGCAACCGTAATATCCCCACGTTGATGGGAAGAAGCCCGTAGACTTGTGCCGCTTTCAATCAAGGTCGTAACTCCACAAGTTGCTGTTCGCTCACCCATGGCGATCAATCTATCACTGGATACCGGGCATCTTTATAGGTTCTCCGTAAAAGCCCGTAACCCCGAGGTATGTGAAATCTCGCAAACCGGATGAATAAACCGCCAATCTTGACACCGCTTCCCACGCTTCTCGCTACCCCGTGAGTCTTCAAGTCTTTGTCTAGCCTCGCAGATGAAATCGTAGAAGAAGTCATCGCTGATCACTTTCAAGTCCTTCTCGCACGCAGTACAAAGAAGTCGTGGGTAGCACTCAAAATGGGGTCCTCGAAAGAACACCACATCTATCCAAACTTGGAAAAGACACCCGTGAAGCCGCAAAGATACACCAAGTATGAAGTCATCTTCAAGTCGAAAGTACGCTTCACGCCCAAGTCGCTTTCACCGATGTTGCGCTAATAATTTCCGACCAATTGATTATAGAATCAACCTTGTTGATTTCAATGGTCCTGATGAAAGCATACATCCATGTACGGAAAGTGTAGGCATTCGCTTCGCCATTCAACCTGCATAGCAATTTGACGACATCATCTGCCTCCTGCACCAAATTGGACCGTGGAAGAGTTCTCGGGAACTTTGAAGGGGATCTAGGCTTCTTCATGAACCGGCTGTTCATTATGCTCACGCAATCAGCTCTATGTTTCTCCCATCTACTATCAGCATCCTGAATGCTAATAGAAGTCACCACCTTTCGTGATCGGAATCTTCGATAATAATTGATGAATTCCGCATCCAAACGAATTATTGTCTTTCCCGCAACATCACGCACCGATCCGATGAAGGATGATAAGATCTAGCACACTCCATCACGAACTCGCAATTGGGTCAGACATGGGAAAGCGCAGCACTCGGATAATTCCGCTACTTTTGACCGCACGCATGAGTGAAGTCTTTCCCGCTCTGGATCTATCAATCAAATCAGAAAGAGGTTCTGGGCCTAGATCCGTGTCTCCTATGTCTGAAAGTTTGGAAGCAATGCATGAATCCATCGTGCTCTCTTTTTCATCTCCTTTCGCCATGGCTTTGTCTATCTTTGTCTGAATAATTCTTTTTCTTCTAACTTGGCCGGATTTCTTCAATACTGGTGCAGATCTGGACAATTCTTCGATTCGAGGATATTTGCAATGTATCGACATCGATAAAAACTCCTTTTCTTTTCAGAAAGCACCTGTAATGAATTCCTGCAATTTATTCAGACAAAAATGGCCACCGAGCATGAATAGTGAATTTAAATTATAAAAATCTGCACTTTTCAAGCCTGCTGCCCCAAAAATTGGTGTTTAATTTGCACATAAAGAGAGCATGAATCCTTTCAATCAACACCGAGCCTCGTAACACCGTGAAAACAACTATGCAGCATAAAGATCAACCTCCTCCAAAGCATGCGCCAAACTGAAGCTTTTAGCCTTGTTAGCACTTTGTCTGAACAAAATCCTTCCTCTAATGGGGGCGCACTTTTCCTCCTAGCTGCAATTCTTTACCTGTGAATTAAATTATTCACCCATATGGCTGCCCATGCTTATATAACCTTCACAATTCTATAATTAATAATTGCCCTAACAATTAAAGGCAATTAATTAATTAAAAATCATGTTTTTCTCTTTTAAAAATAGCATGTTTAAGGACAGCCATCCAATAAATTAAATTAATCCAATTTAATCCTTCACACAACACTTCACTCAAGCTCCACAGTGTGCTTTGACCATAGCCACTGAAAATAGAAATTAATTTAATGTTTTAATGCCTTAAAAAACATTAAATAATACCCAAATGGGGCGCACTTTTTGAGAGGAAGAGGGCAGCCATTAAATAAATTAAATTTAATGCATTTAACTCCTTTCTTTTATTCCATCTTTGACTTGTTGACCTCCTCCAAGCTTGGGCGCACTTTTTGAGAAGAAAGATTAATAAAATAATCAATTTAATCCTTTTAATCTCTCACCAAATGGGGGCGACTTTTTTGCACATGTAATTCTATTTTAAGAATTTTTTGATAATGGGATTATTTACCCGCAAGGCAGCACTAAAATCCCATGATTTCACTTAAGTCACTTTCCTTTTATTATATCATGGGAGTGTGCACCAAAACCCCGTGATCCACTTAAGTGATTTTTATAACACGGGAAAAAGTACCCTGCCAGGCATGTATAAAATTCCCACCCTGCCTGCGGCTTATATTTTTCCCATCGCAGGCTTAAATCCTTTGTTTTCCAAAAATGCGCCCATCCCGCAGGGGCTTTTTTTGTGCACGACTTCGCTTTTTCCCCTGATCCGCACTCCGATGACGACTTCCTCCGGGCATAATGTGCGTATATGTTTTCCAACTGCTCCAGGCCAAAAATCGGGCTTACCCGGCAAAGGAATTGCTCCAGAGAAATTTCACAGAAAACAAAACGGGACACCACAAAAACACGAAAAATTGCCAAAAGTTACAAATAAAGCCCAAAACTTAAAATAAGTTAAAATCCTTCTGGCACATAGGAATAATAACATATTCGCTCATAATAGAGTTAAAACAGAGCGCAAATAGCCTCATACGGGGCTCAAAATAATTAAATACAAATTTCCCGCAGACAAATCCCGACGACAGAATAAAACAATTTTGGGCATCTGGGTATTTGGCGAAAAGGGCTAATATGGTTCTTTGGGATTATCTTGACGCAATACAAGAACTTTCAGGCAATAAAAACAACAAACGACCCATTATTTTAAAAGTACGAAATTTTTCTTGATAGGTAGTCATGCAGATTTCGTGGTGAAATCTGAGTGACACCATTGCTCCGTCTGTGGACATCTTTTTTCTCATCGAATGACAAAGGGAAAAGATGAGATCCCAAAGATCTCTCGGGTTTCGTATCTTGTCCTTTGGGCACGGGGTCAGGCAAACAAACACAACACAACACAACACCAAAACAAGACAAAACAAGGAAAAACAAACAAAGATTTATTTATGTACATACAGGTTTTACCCTGCTTCTCATGTCCGGAACAACTTCAAGTGTTGCCCATTGAAAGGCAACGGCAATTCAACTCCATCCTGATGAGCAAGAATGAAGCTATCTGCTCCGGCGATCCTTTTAATCACAAAAGGCCCTTTCCATAGTGAATCGAACTTTCCATGCATGCCTTTTGTTTCTCTTCTTTTGTCCCATAAAGGACCCAACTATCGACTTCAAATTTCCTTTCCCGGCTTTTTGTCAAGATGACTTTCACCTTCCTTTCGATGCTCACAACCTATCTCGCAACTTGAGTTTGTACTTCCCTCAATTCAAATGTGTACATGATTCTTTTATCAATAAGATCCGTGAATGTGGAATCCTCCGTGGCTTTTTAAAGTCGTAGGCAGGGTGCAATTCCAAGGTGAGAGGCAGCTCGTGTCTCTACCATATAAAGAAGCTGAAAAGGGGACATGCCTATGCCCTCTTTCGTGTGATTCTATCGCCCATAATGCATCAAACAACTTTTTATGCCAAGTCCTTTGATTTCTCTCACAAGCTTCATGCATGATAGTTACTAAGTTCTTATTACTAGATTCAAACTTGACCATTCCTCGTGGATAGTAGTTTGAGGAATGAACAAGTTGAATCCCATAAGTGTAGCAGAATTCCACCAACTCCTCAGAAGAAAGATTCGGAGCGTTGTCTGCTACAATTTTGCTGGGTACGCCAAACCTGACAATAATATTTTCTTTTATAAAATTGCACACTTCGCATGGAAGTGGCAGCCTTCACAGAATAGCTTCTACCCACTTATCGAAATAATCAAGAGTGTTAGAATGTAATGATGACCGCACTCGAAGCCGGGTTAAGCATTCCAATAAAATCCATACCCCACTGTTGGAAAGGTTCTTCAATCACAATGGGTTTTAGAGGTAATGCAGGCAATTTCACACGCCCAACAAAATGTTGGCATGCTTGACACTTAGCTACCCATTCTCGCAAAGATTCAAAAAGGGTGGGCCAGTAATACCTTGCTCTGAGGATCTTGTGTGCAGTGACTCGGGCTGAGAAATGACCACCGCAAGCCATGTCATGAAACTATTGTAGTAGCTGATCCTGTTGAGCTTTGTCCACACATCTGAGAAATACGCCATCAATTCCCCTTTTGTACAAACCATTATCCCAAAGAACAAAATCTTTGGATTTAAGTTTGATTGTTCGCTTTCTTTCTCGAAAGTTGATCCGGGCATTCTCCATACGCCGAAAAGTAAGCAATGTTATCGCGTATCACCTCTACCAGATCTATAAAAAGTACTGCAGGTAAATCTTCATCTATCCCATCCTGATCTGCTTCAGGTACTGATGCTTTCATCTCTGTCATTAGTTCACACAGACCTCTTCCTCGAACCAGCTTTGTTGGTTTAATATCCAGGTCATATTCTTGAACCTTTCATACCCATGTGCCTCTCAATAATCCTAACTCTCATTGAGTAAGGATAGATTTAATCGCAAAGATCTCGAACCAAAACCACAGTGTGAGGAAAGAATATAATACCTGAATGCTTTGCACGCCTTCACCACTGCATATGCGTGCTTTTCCATTGGAGTGTATTTCAACTCATAGGCTTTAAGGGGCGTGCTCATGAAAGCAATAGGAGCTTCTGCATCCTCTTGATTTTTCTGCATCAGAATTGCTGACATAGTGTGTTCGGAAGAATAACAATAAAGAATAAATCCTTTACTGAAGTCGGGTGAAACCAAGACTGGAGCTTTCGACAGGGCCTCTTTGATTTTCTCGAAAGCTTCCTTCCCTTCGCTGCTCCATTTAAAATCTTGTGTCTTCTTCATCATATTCGAAATATGACGGGTTAGCTCAGCAAAGTCAGGAATGAATCTTCTGAGAAAATTCACTTTTCCAAAGAAAGAGTGAACTCCTTTTTTGGATGTGGGCAAAGGCAATGTCTGAATGGATTTGACACGCTCTGGATCTATCTTTGTTCCTTCTTTGGAAACAATGTGCCCAAGCAGCTTTCCTTCGGTTACAGCAAAGATGGATTTCTTAGGATTCAAAGAAATACCATGCTTGCATGTATCAGATGAAGACCTCTTCCAAGTTTGAAATATGCGTGCTTCTATCTTTGGAAAAGATCACAAATCATCCAGTACACAACTATGCTTATATCTTTGAGATGAGCAAAGGCTAGATCCATAGCTCTTTGAAATGTAGCACCAGCATTAATCAGGCCAAACGGCATCTTCTGGTATGCGAAGGTTCCCCAAGGTGTGATGAACGCCGTTTTGTATTGATCTTCCTCGGCCACCTTGACTTGATTGTATCCTGAGAAGCCATCAAGCATGGAAAGCATCTCAGATCCAGTGACCACCTGCAGAGTGTGATCCATGATGGGGATAGGGTAGTTATCCTTTAATGAAGCTTGATTAAGGTTGCGGAAATCCACGCACAACCTAATTTCGCCACTCTTCTTTCTTACAGGGACTATGTTGGCCAACCACTCCGAATGGTGTATGGGATAGATAATCTTTGCATCTAACAACTTCTGGATTTCTGCAAAGATGGTTCCTGAAATGGTAGGATTGTGCCGCCGCAACTTCTGCTTGAAAGGTTTTTGTTCTGGTTTAAGTGGGATGTAGTGTTGAACTTCCGCAGGCTGATATGTTTTTAGATCCTGATAGGACCAGGCAAAAACATCCATGTATTTCTTAAGAAGCTTAGTGAAAGCTTCCTTTTCAGCTTCGAACAACACTTACCAGCATTTACTAATTTGGGATCATTGCTGGCTCCCAAATTTAGTAATTGTGTGTCGGAGGAAGAGCCTTCCTCATTTTCTTCATTTTTCTTAAGCATCTGATCATGCTTATCAAACATTTCCTCAAGAGATACCAAGCCTTTGGGAATTTTATTTCCCTTTAGTTGGATAATCTCCTGACCTCCTGAGACGTCAGCATCCATTTCTCCGACAGTGGTCTGCCTAGGAGGTGAATTGCTTCCCTCATAGTAGATTTCTTCAAAGTTGTCTTTCTGTTGGAGAAATGCAGCAATCTGTGTATCATCGTTGAAAACCTGCCATTGCTGGACGTTGTCAGGAACCTTTGGGCGAAAAACCATTTCCACCTTGTAGTCTCCCTGTCTAAAGAATGCAGGGGGCTGATCCGGATTCAACAAGGCTGCAGTCACTACGAGCGAATCAGCCCTTGAATTTTGTTCTCTCGGAATGTAAGATACCGAGAAAGCTGAAAAATCCAGGATAGCAGAGTAGACCCGATCTCTGTAGTGCCGCAGTTTGTCTTTTTTGACTTGGTAGAGGCCTCTTATCTGCTTCACAATCAGCTCAACATCTCTCTTGCGTGTAATAATTTGATTCCCATTGTTCTTGCCTGCTCCATGCCTAACAACAATGCTTCATACTCAGCCGTATTGTTAGTATTTTCGAACATCAATTTGAAGGAGTGCGCATGCACCTTCCCTTCAGGAGAGATAAGAACAACGCCTGCGCCGGATCCAAATGAACAGCAGCTACCATCAAATTCCAGAGTCCAAATCTTGTTATCAATTTGATGTGATTCTCGAATCACCGGTTGAATTTCTTCTTTATCCATTTCTAGATAATAGACTCCGTGATCCGATTCCTGAAACAAGATCTGAGATCTAGGATCCTCAGATTTTGATACTGTGTACTTGGATTTCTTCTCAGGTTCCAGCTTCTGATTTACTCCTTTGATTGGTATGTGCGCACAAGACCAATCCATCTTCACTTCTCCACCCAGCTCTTTGCAGAAATTTCTACTCAACAGCATGCCATAAGAGACTGGAATGTCTGCTACAAGGATAGTCATTTTCAGTCTTTTATCTGGAAAGGAAGCAAGTACTGCCTGCGCATCTTTGATTTGCCCCACAAGAGGGACTTGCCTTTCCATGGAATAACATCTTCCAATGGTTTTTGTCAATGTAAGACCCAAGGCATCAGCAACTTTGGCAGGCATGACGTTGTCGGAAGCTCCAGAATCCAAGATGCAATTGCTTAGCTTATGTCCGTTGATGAGCAAAGACACATAGAATGGCTCAATCCTTTCTGATGTAGCAGGAGAAGGGGTGGAAGGAGAAGAACTTGCAGCAGCATTATTTGAAGGTAAAGTAATCTTTGGACTTGATAAGATACCCCGTGAATTATTGTTTGTTGGGCTGGGACCATTACTTTGCACATATTTGACCAATCTATTCAACTGATCAGGAAATGCCCTCAAATACTCAGCTTCTGACATTTGGACCTTATTTCTCTTGATGTGATCAATTATGTCAAAAGCTTGACTTGCTTCAAACAGGATGTGCGCTGGTTCTTTTTGTGAATTGAAAGAATTTGAATATTTATCCTTGGGCGCTAATGAAGAAGGAAGAGTGCTACCTCTTTTCAAGATAGTAACATCCGGCCAGATCTTCTCTCTTTCCGGCCGCCAGGATGCTTCGGCATTTGGCGCGTCTCGAGACCTCAAACACCGCAAAGTGTGACCATCGTAATCTTCAAAAGATTCATAATAGCCATCATCGATTCATAGTCCAGTAACCAATATCGAGTCGCCAATGGATCTATAAAGTCTTCATCATCGAATGATTCATCAATGCCGAGATCCTCTTCATTAGTTTCCAAGTTATTCCTTGGAGCAGCTTCTATTGCCAAACGCTGTGGTGCAGCAGCAAGTCTGTTTCGATTTTGATTTTGATTTTGACCATTGAAGGTCCTAGTAGGAGCTAATCTTGAGGGGGTGCATTCCCTGCTTGAGAGATCTGCTTCTTGATCTGCAGCATGTCATTAGCCAATTTCTGCAACAAAGGATCAGAAGTACTTGCAGAAGCGCCATCACCTTTGTGAGATGGTTGTTTAAGTTTTCCAGCCATGATCAAGTCATCCTCAACCTCCACGGCAGCATTTTGTGCTTCCAGCAGATTTACAGGTCTTGCCCTTCTTAGCTGATATCCAACTTCAGGCAATAGAGCGTTTATAAAAAACGTCTTTTGATTTTCATCGCTCAATGCGGCAGAAGTGGGGATTTTATACAAAATCCTTTGGAACCTTGCAATAAAGTCCCGCATGTTCTCGTTTGGCTCTTTCTTCAACTACGTCAGTTGGGTGATCAACGTGCTAGCGTCCTCTGCAGGCTTGAATCTTTTCAGAAATTGCTCACGCATAGTCGTCCAGTTGGTTATGGTGCCAGGAGCCAGCCGATAGAACCATTCTCCAGCCAAGTCGTGTAGAGTCTCAATGAATAGCCTGACTGAGACATCTTCATGCTCCACTGCAAGCACACCACAAGATATGAAGAAGGCCGCCAAATGATCATCCGGGTTTTGCTTTCCATCTCCAAAGAATTTTGGAAAATTCTTTCTGATCCCTTGGGGCACTGTGCATAGCATGTGGAGCCAAGTTGAGAGGTCCAAAAGCCGCTCCCCATGGAACAGGTACAATTTGGTGCGCCATGTTAACTTGAGCACGTCTCCTCCTTGTGTAGACTTGATAGACTTGATGGATAATTCCAGCCGCCGGATTATGCTGAATACGATCCGGATCTGGATGGGTGTGTACTCTCCTTCCTGGTGAGAGACTAGATCTGCGGCTTCTAACTTGAGGAGGATGATTGAAATTGAATTGCTCCTGCAGTGGAAGAAATGATCAGTCCTTCCTTGCGCCTTCACGGATCGGGTGAATGGACGTTCAGCCAGGTTGAGATTTGTATGGAAAACACTCTGATCTTCAATAGAAAAGCTTTGATCTGCAAAGATAGTTGTTCCCCAGCGGAGTCGCCAAAAACTGTTGGCTAGATTTTCTGCATAACATCAAACCTAGGCAATCATGAGATAAATCTCCCTCATTTAACCGGTGAGGCTCCCGTGTCAGATTTGTCAATATAAATGTGTTATTATCTATCAGGGGTTTTACTTTAACCACTTAGTTCATGAACCATAACTAAGAAGTTCTGCAGCAAGTAAGCAAATTGCTTAAGAAAGGAAAATTTAGAAGAAGAAGTAAAGGAATTACAGAGAAGAAATGGGAAGATGTGCATCCCAATTAGTAGATAGCAGAGCTAATTGCATGCACATAGAAGAAACTTAATAGATTTGAACACACAGAATTATAAAGCAAAGGCAGCTCTAGATCCAGATCTAAAATAACACAAAGTTTACTTAAAAGATCTAAGATTTAAAAGCAAGAAACACAGTACACCGTGACACAAAGTTCTCCGGAAACCTGCTTCTTTGTATTCCTCTCGCTACAAGTTGGCTCTCGGGGTTCAAAGACAAAGTCTAAAACACAAGATTGCTGCTTACAAATTCTGATTGATCATTAACCCGGAGGTTCTTCTCCTACTTATAGAATGTAGGAGGGAAAGTACAAATAGAAGACTCAAACTGAACTAAAGTATGAACAACAAGTAAAGATGACATTTGGCAATCATCCTCAACTAACTTCTTCTTAAGTGACACATGTATCACTTAACTAATAGAATGGTTCCACATGACTTCAAGTAATGGTTACAAAACCAATAACTTAGAAGTTTTACAATTTCATCCGGGAACATAGAAAATAGAAGAAGAAAGAATAGAAGAAGTCATGCCAGCTGTAATGTTTACATCTTCTTCTTGTTCTGATATCTGATATACTTGTCGAACATATAATTCAGCATCCTTCCATCTGTTTTAGCCACTGCTTCCTTCTCTGTCCTGAATTGCAGCAACCCTTCATTCAACACTTTGCTGCATGCTTCCACCTCTTCCAAACTCGGCCCAAACCTCGCAATGTCTGCCTGCAGCGCCACCAATCTATTGATAGAATTCATCGTGAAAGGCTTGGTAGCTTTATCAATTCTCTTTTGCACCATCAGAAGAGAACCTTCCAGGGAATTAGGCACCTCGTTAGAAACAATCCGCACGTATGAAGTAACACCTCCATCCACTCTTTCCTCAGTGAAAGAAATGATACTGTCTGGTAAATCTGATGTTCTACTCTCAAGCACCTGCATCCTTTTCAGCAAAACTCTGCAGATCTCCAAACGGAAAGATACTGCAAACTCTAGCTGCTTCCCCTTCTCGACTGATCCATCCGGTACAATTTGTTCTGCAACCAATACATCTCCCTACAGCCTTGTTGATCTCGCCAAAATACTCAGTTACTCTCTCGCAATCGTATTCATGCCTTCTATGCTTTCCATCAGTTGCTTTAGTTGATTTGTTGCATCGTTCATAACCTTAAAGCGGGTCGGCACTTCCCCAAGTTGCATGTAAGCTTGATTTAATAATCGATCCTTCCATTCATCAATAGCCTTTACTTGATTGTTGCAGATCTTCCATTTCCGCATAAGATGATCACTCACCTGCTCTGAAATGGGCTGAATGGAAGGTTTAGCAACCTTGGCTATGATCTCACATAATTGAGATATTTGCTTCTGCAGCTCTTCTTTCTCCGCCTTTTCACTGTCAAGCCTAAGGAACAAAGCATCCATCAATGTCTGCGTGTCCTGCTTCAATCCTTCAGTGGTAGCTTGACCGAGTGGTATTTTGGTCACCGTCACATCTTCTGCCGTGAGCTCCTCTTCTATCTTTCCTTCCGCCGGAATTGATATCTCAGCAAACTTCTCTCCCGAATCCTTGATGATCAACCTAGAAGTTGCTTTAGCAACTTTAGGAATTTTGTCTCTTCTCGCCTTAGATCCTGAAGTAGCTGCAAGTCATGCTCCTCTAAGTTCATCTCTACTCTTGCTTCCGGAACCAACTGCAAAGCTAACCATTCCGAGAAGTTACTTCTCGGGGAGTGAGAAGTCGCTGAGTGCACTACCATCTCCCGCTCTGCATCCTCTCGCCGTAAAGTGCCACAGTGTTATGGCTGCCATCTTCTGAAACATCCAAGGACAAAGCTCTTTCGAACTCCGTCATCTGCAGCTTCAACATCTCCTCTGGAACGGGTGATGAACGAAGTGGCTGAGGAGAGAAGACGAACGTCGCGGATTCAATGAAGGCATGGAAGCATCCCCGCCGCATTGGGTGCAATAGTTGGTGATCTTCTGGTACGGAGAAGTCGGAGTCAAAGCTATGGTCGTAGAAGTGGTCTTCTTTCTCTTGAGATCTTCATGTACTTTCAACTTCTCGACCTCTCGCCGCTTTCTCCTTCATGCTTTCGCTTGAGGGAATCTCCGCGCCAAAGTTGCCCGTGATTTGATTCATCAACACTTCATCAAGGCAAGATCCCTTCATCGCAGCCTGGGTTCAAGTATTCACCAACACAGCCTCCAGATCTCTCTTCAATGAATGGCAGCCTCCATGTTATCCCGCAAAGATAGCTTTATCTCCTCCCATTGATGGTAAGTGTCAAGTACCACGTTCCCATCATCTTTAAGATCCGCAGTATCGCGCTAATTCCAAATCGAACACTTGCTTTTACTTGATAGCCTCGCTGAAATCTTTCTTTCTAACCTCGTACTCACTTCTCGCACTTCATCCGTAAATCTTCTAACGAAGGCACATGTGCGTACTCGGGAGATTGTCTTCCGGCTACTCCAAATGGATCAAGTTAAGCCGTGCAGGAAGAACTCTTGCTCATACTCGGATAACATTTGCGCTTCCATCCTCGAGCTCGTGAATGCCGATGCAACCGTAATATCCACAGCTGATTGGGAAGAAGCCCGTAGACTTGTGCCGCTTGATCAAGGTCGTGGTAACTCCACAAGTTGCCTCGCCTCACCTCCATGGCGATCAATCTATCACTGGATACCGGGCATCTTTATTGGTTCTCCAAAAAGCCCGTAACCCCGAGGTATGTGAAATCTGCAAATGGATGAATAAACCGCCAATCTTGACACATGCTTCCCACGCTTCTTGCTTACCCCGTGAGTCTTCAAGTCTTTGTCTAGCCTCGCAGATGAAATCGTAGAAGAAGTCATCGTTGATCACTTTCAAGTCCTTCTTCGCACGCAGTAAAGAGTCGTGGGTAGCACTCAAAATGGGTTCCTGGAAAGAACACCACATCTATCCACTTGAAAAGACACCCGTGAAGTCCGCAAAGATACACCAAGTATGAAGTCATCTGAAGTCGAAAGTACGCACGCCAAGCCGCTCACCGATGTCGTCTTTGCTAATAATTTCCGACCAATTGATTATAGAATCAACCTTGTTGATTTCAATGGTCCTGATGAAAGCATACATCCATGTATGGAAAGTGTAGGCATTAGCTTCGCCATTCAACCTGCATAGCAATTTGACGACATCATCTGCCTCCTGCACCAAATTGGACCGTGGAAGAGTTCTCGGGAACTTTGAAGGGGATCTAGGCTTCTTCATGAACCGGCTGTTCATTATGCTCACGCAATCAGCTCTATGTTTCTCCCATCTACTGTCAGCATCCTGAATGCTAATAGAAGTCACCACCTTTCGCACTGGAATCTTCAGACAATAATTGATGAACTCCGCATCCAAACGAATTATTGTCTTTCCCGCAACATCACGCACTGATCTGGATGAAGGATGATAAGATCTAGCACACTCCATCACGAACTCTGGCAATTGGGCTGTACATGGGAAAGCTGCAGCTCGGATAATTCCGCTACTTTTGACCGCACGCATGAGTGAAGTCTTTCCCGCTCTGGATCTATCAATCAAATCAGAAAGAGGTTCTGGGCCTAGATCCGTGTCTCCTATGTCTACAAGTTTGGAAGCGATGCATGAATCCATCGTGCTCTCTTTTTCATCTCCTTTCGCCATGGCTTTGTCTATCTTCGTCTGAATAATTCTTTTTCTTCTAACTTGGCCGGATTTCTTCAATACTGGTGCAGATCTGGACAATTCTTCAGATTCGGAGGATATTTGCAATGTATTGGACATTGATAAAAACTCATTTTCTTTTATAAAGCACCTATAATGAGTTCCTGCAATTTATTCAGACAAAAATGGCCACCGGAGCATGAATAGTGAATTTAAATTATAAAAATCGCCCCAAAAATTGGTGTTTAATTTACACATAAAGAGAGCATGAATCCTTTCAATCAACACCTGAGCTCCTGTAACACCTGTGAAAACAACTATGCAGACAAAGATCAACCTCCTCCAAAGCATGCGCCAAATCTGGAAGCTTTTAGCCTTGTTAGCACTTTGTCTGAACAAAATCCTTCCTCTAATGGGGGCGCACTTTTCCTCCTGGCTGCAATTCTTTACCTGTGAATTAAATTATTCACCCATATGGCTGCCCATGCTTATATAACCTTCACAATTCTATAATTAATAATTGCCCTAACAATTAAAGGCAATTAATTAATTAAAAAATCATGCTTTTAATCCTCTCAATACCATTTGAATACAGTTTCCATGCATTTGAGTGTCTCCTTTAGAGGTTCCAATGTTTGAGTATGGCGACCGGGATTAATGTATGATTTAATGATGATTTGAAGTCTTATTGCGAGAAACCTGTGTAGTGTTCTTTATTGGTGATGATTTAACTTTGGTTTCTAGCTGCTATTATCATGTGTTTTGGGCAGCGAACGCATGATCTATGGTATTGAGAGTCTCTTTTGGGCAGCTAACCGATCTGGGGAATGGATGTAATTTGGTATGTTATTGAGTTGTTTATGAAGTCTTTGCAGCGTTCCATACTTGAAGCTAATTCAGATTTTACACATATATTTCGGTGATTGGTATAAGAGCAATTAAGTGCAAGAGTTTGGGACATGGTGTCACTCAGATTTCACCCTGAAATCTGTGACTACCCTATCCAAAAAAATTTCGTACTTTTAAAATAATGGGTCGTTTGTTGTTTTTATTGCCTAAAAGTTCTTGTATTGCGTCAAGATAATCCCAAAGAGCCATATTAGCCTTTTTCGCCAAATACCCAGATGCCCAAAATTGTTTTATTCTGTCGTCGGGATTTGTCTGCGGGAAATTTGTATTTAATTATTTTGAGCCCCGTATGAGGCTATTTGCGCTCTGTTTTAACTCTATTATGAGCGAATATGTTATTATTCCTATGTGCCAGAAGGATTTTAACTTATTTTAAGTTTTGGGCTTTATTTGTAACTTTTGGCAATTTTTCGTGTTTTTGTGGTGTCCCGTTTTGTTTTCTGTGAAATTTCTCTCGTTGTAATTCCTTCACGGTAAGCCCGATTTTTGGCCCTGGAGCACTGGAAAACATATACGCACATGTGCCGGAGGAAGTCGCCATCGGAGGTATGGATCACCGGGAAAAAGCAAAGTCGTGCAGAAAAGCCTCATGCGGGGATGGGCGCATTTTTGGAAAACAAAGGATTTAAGCTGCGATGGGAAAAATATAAGCCGCAGGCAGGGTGGGAATTGTATACTTGCCTGGCAGGGTACTTTTTCCCGTGTTATAAAATTCACTTAAGCTGCAGTGGGAAAATAGAGGTCAGAGTGTGGGAATTTATTGCTTGCCTTGCAGGTAAAAATTCCCATGATATAATAAAAGGAAAGTGACTTAAGTGAAATCATGGGATTTTAGTGCCTGCCTTGCAGGGTAAAGAATCCCATTGTCAAAGTCAAATCACTTAAAGTGGATTATGGGATTTTGGTGCCTGCCTTGCAGGGTAAAGAATCCCATTGTGAATTTTTTTTTAAAAATAGAATTACATGTGCAAAAAAGTGCGCCCCCTTTGAAGTGATGGTGAAAGGATTAAATTTGATTATTTTAATTAATCTTTCCTCTCAAAAAGTGCACCCAAGCTAGGAGGAGGTCAAAAAGTCAAAGATCAAATAAAAGAAAGGGATTAAATGCATTAAATTTAATTTATTTAATGGCTGCCTTCTTCCTCTCAAAAAGTGCGCCCCATTTGGGTATTATTTAATGTTTTTTAAGAAATTAAAACATTAAATTAATTTCTATTTTCAAGTGGCTATGGTCAAAGCACACCGTGGAGCTTGAGTGAAGTGCTGTGTGAAGGATTAAATTGGATTAATTTAATTTATGGATGGCTGTCCTTAAACATGCTATTTTTAAAAGAGAAAACATGATTTTTAATTAATTAATTGCCTTTAATTGTTAGAGCAATTATTAATTATAGAATTGTGAAGGTTATATAAGCATGGGCAGCCATATGGGTGAATAATTTAATTCACAAGTAAAGAATGCAGCTAGGAGGAAAAGTGCGCCCCATTAGAGGAAGGATTTTGTTCGGACAGCATAAAGTGCTAACAAGGCTAAAAGCTTCCAGATTTGGTGCATGCTTGGAGGAGGTTGATCTTTGTCTCGCATAGTTGTTTTCACAGGTGTTACAGAGCTCGGTGTTGATTGAAAGGATTCATGCTCTCTTTATGTGTGAATTAAACACCAATTTTTGAGTGCGATTTTTATAATTTAAATTCACTATTCATGCTCCGGTGGCCATTTTTGTCTAAATAAATTGCAGGAACTCATTACAGGTGCTTTATAAAAGAAAATGAGTTTTTATCAATGTCCAATACATTGCAAATATCCTCCGAATTTGAAGAATTGTCTAGATCTGCACCAGTATTGAAGAAATCCGGCCAAGTTAGAAGAAAAAGAATTATTCAGACAAAGATAGACAAAGCCATGGCGAAAGGAGATGAAAAAGAGAGCACGATGGATTCATGCATCGCTTCCAAACTTGCAGACATAGGAGACACGGATCTAGGCCCAGAACCTCTTTCTGATTTGATTGATAGATCCAGAGCGGGAAAGACTTCACTCATGCGTGCGGTCAAAAGTAGCGGAATTATCCGAGCTGCAGCTTTCCCATGTACAGCCCAATTGCCAGAGTTCGTGATGGAGTGTGCTAGATCTTATCATCCTTCATCCAGATCAGTGCGTGATGTTGCGGGAAAGACAATAATTCGTTTGGATGCGGAGTTCATCAATTATTGTCAAGATTCGAAAGTGCGAAAGGTGGTGACTTCTATTAGCATTCAAGATGCCGACAAAGAGATGGGAGAACATAGAGCGATTGCGTGAGCATAATGAATGTACTGCCGGTTCATGAAGAAGCCAGATCCCCTTCAAAGTTCCCGAGAACTCTTCCACGGTCCAATTTGGTGCAGGAGGCAGATGATGTCGTCAAATTGCTATGCAGGTTGAATGGCGAAGCGAATGCCTACACTTTCCGTACATGGATGTATGCTTTCATCAGACCATGAAATCAACAAGGTTGATTCTATAATCAATTGGTCGGAAATTATTAGCAAAGCAACATCGGTGAGCGGCCGAACGTGAAGCATACTTTCAGCTTCAAGATGACTTCATACTTGGTGTATGCTGCAAGTTTCACAGGTGTCTTTTCCAAGCTGGATAGATGTGGTGTTCTTTCCAAGGACCCCATTTTCGAGTGCTACCCACAACTTATTGTACCTGCGTGCGAGAAGGACTTCAAAGTGATCAACGATGACTTCTACGATTTCATCTGCAGGCTAGACAAAGACTTGAAGACTCACAGGGTAAGCAAGGAAGCGTGGGAAGCAGTGTCCAAGATTGGCAGTTTATTCATCCAGTTTGCAGATTTCACATACCTCAGGGTTACGGGCTTTTCTGGAGAACCAATAAAGATGCCCAGGTATCCGAGTGATAGATTGATCGCCATGGAGCTGAGCAGGCAACTTGTGGAGTTACACGACCTTCAGTCGAAACGGCACAAGTCTACGGGCTTCTTCCCAATCACTGTGGGATATTACAGTTGCATCAGCATTCACAGAGCTCGAGGGATGGAAGCGCAAATGTTATCCGAGTATGAGCAAGAGTTCTTCCCTGCACGGCTTAACTTCGATCCATTTGGAGTAGCCAGGAAGACAATCTCCCAGGAGTACGCACATGTGCCTTCGTTAGAAGATTTCTGGATGAAGTGCAGAAGTGAGTACGAGGTTAGAAAGAAAGATTTCAGCAGGCTATCAGCAAAGCAAGTGTTCGATTTTGGATTAGCGCGGATACCTGCGGATCTTAAAGATGATGGGAACGTGGTACTTGACACTTACCATCAAATGGGAGGAGATAAAGCTATACTGCAGGATAACAATGGAGGCTGCCATTCAATTGAAGAGAGATCTGGAGCTGTGTTGGTGAATACTTCGAACTGGCTGCTGACGAAGGGATACTGCCTTGATGAAGTATTGATGAATCAAATCACGGGCAACTTCGGCGCAGGAGATTCCCTCAAGCGAAAGCATGAAGGAGAAAGCAGCAGGAGGTCCGAGAAGTTGAAAGTACACAGAAGATCTCAAGAGAAAGAGAAGACCACTTCTACGACCATAGTTTTGACTCCGACTTCACCAACTATTGCACCGCAGCAGCAGGACGCTTCCATGCCTTCATTGAATCCGGCGACGTTCGTCTTCTCTCCTCGCAGCCACTTCGTTCATCACCCGTTCCAGAGGAGATGTTGAAGCTGCAGATTGCGGAGTTCGAAAGAGCTTTGTCCTTGGATGTTTCAGAAGATGGCAGCCATAACACTGTGGCACTTTCTAACGAAGAGGATGCAGAGCGGGAGATGGTAGTGCACTCGGCCGACTTTCACCCCGAGAAGTAACTTCTAATGGTTAGCTTCATAGCTTGGTTTCGGAAGCAAGAGTAGAGATGAACTTAGAGGAGCATGAGTGCAACTACTTCAGGATCCGAGCAAAAGAGACAAAATTTCTAAAGTTGCTAAAGCAACTTCTAGGTTGATCATCAAGGATTCGGGAGAGAAGTTTGTTGAGATATCAATTCCGGCGGAAGGAAAGATAGAAGAGGAGCTCACGGCAGAAGATGTGACGGCGACCAAAATACCACTCTGGCCAAGCTACCACCGAAGGATTGAAGCAAGACACACAGACATTGATGGATGCTTTGTTCCTTAGGCTTGACAGTGAAAAGGTGGAGAAAGAAGAGCTGCAGAAGCAAATATCTCAATTATGTGAGATCATAGCCAAGGTTGTTAAATCTTCCATTCAGCCCATTTCAGAGCAGGTGAGTGATCATCTTATTCAGAAATGGAAGATGCAAACAATCAAGTAAAGGCTATTGACGAATGGAAGGATCTGATTATTCGTCAAGCTTCTGTGCAACTTGGGAAAGTGCCAGCCCGCCTAAAGGTTATGAACGATGCAGCAAATCAACTAAAGCAACTGATGGAAAGCATAGAAGGCATGAATACAGTTGCAGAGAGTAACCTGAGTATTTTGGCCGAGATCAACAAGTCACGCTGGGAGATGTATTGGTCGCAGAACAAAATCACTCTGGATGGATCGGCCGAGAAGGGGAAGCAGCCTAGAGTTTGCAGTATTTTTCCGTTTGGAGATCTCGCAGATTTTTTTGAAAAGGATACAGCGCCAGTAGAGAGTAGAACATCGATTTACAGACAGATATCATTTCTTTCACTGAGGAAAGAGTGGACGGAGGTGTTACTTCATACGTGCGGATTGTTTCTAACGAGGTGCCTAATTCCCTGGAAGGTTCTCTTCTGATGGTGCAAAAGAGAATTGATAAAGCTACCAAGCCTTTCACGATGAATTCTATCAATAGATTGGTGGCGCGCAGTGCATATCATGCGAGGTTTGGGCCGAGTTTGGAAGAGGTGGAAGCATGCAAGAAAGTGTTGAATGAAGGGTTGCTGCAGATTCAGACAGAGAAGGAAGCAGTGGCTAAAACAGATGGAAGGATGCTGAATTATATGTTCGACAAGTATATCAGATATCAGAACAAGAAGATGTAAACATTACAAATTGGCATGACTTCTTCTATTCTTTCTTCTTCTATTTTCTATGTTCCCGGATGAAATTGTAAAACTTCTAAGTTATTGGTTTTGCAACCATTACTTGAAGTCATGTGGAACCATTCTATTAGTTAAGTGATACATGTGTCACTTAAGAAGAAGTTAGTTGAGGATGATTGCCAAATGTCATCTTTACTTGTTCATACTTTAGTTCAGTTTGAGTCTTCTATTTGTACTTTCCCTCCTACATTCTATAAGTAGGAGAAGAACCTCCGGGTTAATGATCAATCATAATTGTGTAAAGCAATCTTGTGTTTTAGACTTTGTGCCGAACCCCGAGAGCAACTTCAGAGCAGAGGAATACAAAGAAGCGGTGTTTCTAGGAGAACTTTGTGTCACGGTGTAATGTGTTTCTTGCTTTTAAATCTTAGATCTTTTAAGTAAACTTTGTGTTATTTTAGATCTGGATCTAGAGCTGCCTTTGCTTTATAATTCTGTGTGTTCAAATCTATTAAGTTTCTTCTATGTGCATGCAATTAGCTCTGCTATCTACTAATTGGGATGCACATCTTCCCATTTTTTTTCTGTAATTCCTTTACTTCCTTCTTCTATAATTTTCCTTTCTTAAACAGCTGCTTATTTGTTGTAGAACTTCTTAGTTATGGTTCATGAACTAAGTGGTTAAAGTAAAACCCCTGATAGATAATAACACATTTTTATTGACAAATCTGACACGGGAGCCTCACCGGTTAAATGAGGGAGATTTATCTCATGACTGCCTAGGTTTGATGCTATGCAGAAAATTTAGCCAACAGGACATTCATTAGCTTCATTTGAGTGTACTTGATCAAGTAATATTAGCAAGCAGTGTGTTTGAATTCCTACAACATTTACATTCGGTTTGTTGTTGCATATTTGGTACAATTTGTAATGTCCCCATTTCTGAAGACCCTTAGCCTATACGTCCCCGTGGGCTTCGGGATGTGCAAGGGGAACATTTTTATTAAATAATTAAATATTATTGCCTGGAGCAATAATTATTTAATTATTTAATTATGAAGATTATTTAATTTAATTCCCAAAATATAAAAATTAAATGGGGAATTAATTAAATAAATTTTAGGTGGCTTTTATTGTTAAAATCACCCTTTGAAAAGGGGACGCCACACCTAGGGAGAACAAACTGCTTTTATTTAATATTTTCCTTCTCCTAGGGTTTTCGAATTTTGTGCCTCCTTGCTTATAAAAGGAGTGCTAGGGTTATTATTATGATTATGCTATGATGAACTTATTTTGATACTCCATGCTTGGAGTTGGGATGCATGCCCATTGATGTTCTCTCTCTCTTGCGTGGGAGGTTGGATCAAGCTGGTTTTGAGATTATTTGAAGTATTTATTTGTGAGATCCATGTCTTTGGCTTTAGCAAATATTTAGATGAAGTTTACTATTGAAATCTGCCCTTTTACTGTAGCGATGTCACTGTAGCGTCACTGTAGCAGCTAGGTTTTGTGATCAAATTGGAGTATTTTTGGTGTGCTTGCAAAACTATTCGATCTCCAGTTTTAGCGACTTGTTTGTGGAGTATTGGAATTAATTTGGATGTACATTTAATTAGCTGATTGTGTGAGTTTATAGCTGGTTCTCTGTGGCATCAAATACAGAAATTATTGCAAATCGACTTGGTGTATTGGTCCCCAATCTCAGTGATTCCTTTAACTATATTTGTGGGCTGTTTTGTATGCATTTCTGAGGGTGGTGTGATCATCCTTTTGCATGCTTTCATATCCTAATATTGCAGCGACTTGCTTTAATGATGTTGTGATCAGATTTAGTGCATTGTTTGTGTGGATCGACTGAGCTAGTGACATGATCCCGAGCTCTTGGTAACAGTGATTCATCTAGGGCATATTGATGCTAACTATTGGTGTGATTTCTAATTAATGTTGTGACTGTTTTTGAAGAATCTCTGATGTTTGGTGGTCACCCTGCCCAGCTGAAGCTAATCGACCTGATATACAAAATATTTGCATAGGATATGGTTGCTTCCCATGGTTTAGGTTGGTGAATTCCTCTTGTGCATTAGGAACGGCTGTAGCTACATGTTAGTTGCAATATTTTAAACACCACTCATAACCTCAGTAAGTTTATACTGATTTTTACGCCTGGGTTTGTGGATTATTATATATGCAATCATAGTAAGGTCGACCAGCCAGTTTGAATTTGTTGTGTTCCAATATACAGCGATCACCATTGGACAGTATATAGACATTTTTATGCATGTTAATGCTCTGAATATGCAGCGATCTGGAAGGGACTGATATGCTGATTCCAGCGACTCAGTTTGGCATTAAATATGGAATATTCGATGCATGTTTGGGCTCCTTTAGGATCAGCGAACTGTTAGTAAACTATATGTGGCCAGTTGATAACCTCTTGTGATGACTATGTTTGCATATTATTTGAAGTCTTCCATTGCAGCTCCATGTCTGAGTAATCTCTGTGTTTAGCGACTGGTATTGATAATTCAAGGTCTGATTGTAGAGCATGGTTTGTGTTGTTTGAAGTATTAGATAACTCCCAGGTGCAGCGATCAGGATTGATTTTGAAGGGTGATTCAGTATTTAGGGCAGCAGTCTATATTTGGATCAGAGCAGCGGTCTTGTGCAATATACTGAGTTATTCTTGCTGATTGGTATTTCTAGTTGATCTAGTGAAGCATTTCTATGTTGTGACAGCAGTGTTTGAATTTATAGCAGCAGCTTGTAGGAAGATTTCATTGATACTATATGAAGGGAATATGAAAATTTGATCACTGATTATTGCAAAATTTATTCCATAATCCTTGTTGACTGAGTTTGATAGTTCTTTGGAGTTGATTCTACTTGTTTGATTGTCATTTCCCATTGATCCCATAAGAGGGATATTACACAATTTAATTAAGGTCATTAAACCCCTCTCTTTGGGTTTATTGAGTCATTATTAAATAGTCATACCTGATTAGATCCAGACCTCAGTTGAGTTCAAGGCACCTTGCCTGATCCAATCGTAAGTTGGAGCTTTTTCAAGGTCATGTACTTTAATTGTAATCCATTGAGAGATAAGTTTTTGAAGTATAGTACTGCTTGTTAGTGTATGAACAGTTGGGATTTCCTAGAGGTTCCAAGTTTGCCTTGAAATCGTAGAAGTGGGACATTACACCACTTCAACCATTTTGTAATCATCTCTTACATAAAAAAGGATGGACCCACAATGAATAAGGTGTGCATTCTGATTTCTCTTTATTCGTTCTTTGTACATTCTAAATTTTCTTTATTCTTTCTCTCTGCACATTCTAATAGGGCATGTGCATTGTTTACCAATTTGTTGATTCTAAGTTCTAAGTGTCCATCTTAAGGTTGAAATTACATTGAAGCAAAGAGTTTTATGAGTTTAACTTCGACGAGTATCTAGGGAGTGATATTTTGTATCAGATCTGGACTTCTCTAGCTGTGAACATACCTTTCAATAAGGAAAATACAAGAACGCCACATCCACACTGGGGAGATACATTTTGTGTGCAGAAAACAATTACTCATAGTTAGTGCTAAACTCCTATTTATATTTACAAAATGAAAATTGTTTTAACAGATCCAAAGTATTTTGATTTGGAAATAGATAAGGCTGTAGAAGCTACCTCTGATGTTTATTTTCTAGTTTCTTTGTGATTAAATGATTATACGAGTCCTTACAAATTACTGCAACTCTTTGATGTGTTAAGGAAGCAAGCACCTTGATCTCCAATATATGTTGTGACGTGGTTTTATTTATTTGTTCTCTCTTTCAAGCAATGGGAAACCATTCAAAATAGGGGAAAACGAAAATCTCTACGGTTTTGGTGAATTTTTTTTTAATTTGATAACTTAGGGCTCAACTAAATCCCATGAGTTTTTGGCAAGTGGCATTTCTTCCCATCTAATCATCTTTACAGACACAGCATTTTCTAAAAATAATATTTATTTAAATATTGGCACTACAACACTTAGTTGGAAATTAGAATTTTCAAATATGGGTGATCTAATAGAATATAGTTTCTTTTGACTGCAGGTATCTCCTCCTCATTTTATCATTGCTCCAAATGCAGGCATTGCAGCCTACCCTAGTTGGATATTGACCATTGTATGTTTTTATCTTCATTTTCACAATGCATTTCCTTCCAAATTTAAATACTTTGTAAATTTCTTGGATTCCAAGCTCATGTTTTTCATCTACAAACACTGACTTCTCCTTAGTTGCATGCGTACATGTATATGACACGTGTAAAAACAGGATCCACTTGATTCTTTTAACTTTGTTTGAAGTAGAGATTGCATAAAGGGTATTTAGCTCACAAGGTATTAAGCTTAAATTCACAGAACCAAGAACAATAATGGCAGAAAATGAGCTTTTATGTTGGATCCCTACTAGAACACTAAAATCGTTTTTACAACTTTCAAAAAAATTGTATTAAAGTAAAAGGTGGAAAAATACATTTTAGACCAGCCAAGCCGGATCTAAGTGCTGACTGTCCTTTGACCAAGAGTGGGTTGTGTGTTGCATTGACTATGAGGACTATTATTTCTTCCATTTCCATATCAAAATGAAAGGTGATAATCTTGAATATTTACAACAATTAAACCCGACTTTGATAAAACTACAAGACAAGCGACAAACAGAGAGAAAGTAAAGGACTTAATCTAAGACCAAGGACCTGTGAACTATATTTCTGATGACATTTTGGGCACATACATCCACATATAAATGTAAAGATTTTGAATGCATGAAATATACAAAATGGTAGCTTCAACAAATAAAACTTCAAAGGACTACTCACACATTGAACTTTGAAAACATAAAAAAATCAGGTTGTGGGGTGCTCTGCCTGCCCTTTATGCTTGGTTCACCATTAGGGTTAGAATTTTCTCCATAAGCTTGAGCTGTGAGTGGTGGTTGATGAGCAGCAGGTTTGAGAATTGGAACTTTCTAGTTGGTTGTTGCCTGACCTTGCATACTGCTGCTGCCAAGCTCTTGCCTGTCTCTTCTTTTTGTAGCATGTTGGAGTTCTCCTGTGTAGTCTCATCCACTAATCTTTTAATAGGATCGTACAATAGTAGCTGCCCTATGGTTTTCAAACAATAGTGCAGGTACTCAAAGTCAGTCAGCATTTGTTGAAGACAAGCAGTCCAAGTTTCAATAAAAGTGCTCACTTTGACAATGCATTCACTTAGGAGAGAAATTTGAGTGGAAGTGGAAGTCAGTTTGACAAGGCAGTCACTTAGGATAGGATTTGATTGCCATTTTCCCAGAATTTTTCATCCGGATACATAATGCTTCCTCTTTGATCATTGCATAGTAAACTGCAATCAAATCACGCATGGGTAGGGAAGAATCAACTCCATGGAAGGGAAACTAAGAAGGCTTCTCATCAAAAGGAGTGTTTACAATATTGATTAGAGCTATCCCATGCTCCCCATTTCTGAAACCACTGTTAGTGGTATGAAAAGACTAGCTACTTTGGGTGAAGCAACTTCCGAGTTTTGAAAAATTGGGCATTTTGGTGGCAGTGAAATGCATGGTGGAGTGGTCAACTCAGAGAAGCCGTGCACTCTAGTAGGTTGCTGGGGATACAAAGGAGGGAGGTTGGACCTCTAAATACGAGTGGAAATTGATTTAGTGCTCGAGTAAAAAAAGATTGAGACTCTTTACCTGGACTGCCTAAGGATTGGAAATTGTGAGCTTTTGTGAGTTGCTTACCTTAGTTCACCTCTGATACTGATACCTTCAAGTTCATCTTTATCAATCTGGACAAGCTTTATCTGTTGAGGAAAGGTGGAGTAGGTTCTTGGTGCTTGTAATCTGGTGACTGTATGCCATGATTTCCCTCGACTTTCTGTTGCTACCTTTCATAAGGAATTTGAGCTGTTTAATCTGTTGTAAGTGTTCCAAACATCTACATTTTTAAATATCTGTTTCTTATTTATAGAATGAGAAAGAAGCCTAGATATCCTCCCCAACTTCACAGTTTGCTGCTTGAACAAGGTAAATCTATATGATTGACCCTGATTCACTCACTATCTGTAGCTAAAACAAGAGAGTTGTCATGGCAAAAATGGACACTGTCACTCTAATGAGCACAAACATAAGCCCGGTGTATAAAAAAATTGGCTGGGTCTGGACTCAGAAGATGAGTGTTGTTGATTAGTGTCTCTAAGTCCACTTGGCACCTGAAGGATTCAGGGAGTTCTATTTGCTAGTAGAGATTGTAATTTGGTTCCCTGTGGGCAGTTTAAATGCTGCATTAATCAGCATATCCACCACATGATAATGATTCTGTTTATGTTTGATGTGGTGAATAGCGATGCTTATGATCATCTGTGTTGTATGTTTTATATAATAGATTCTGGTTTCCATTAATATGGAGGTTTTGCTAAACTTACTTCTTGGTGAATCCTAAGCTTTGTGATTTAGATTCTTTTGAATGAGATCAATGACCAGCTTGGACTCGCCTACTTCGATACTGAAAAGCCCTTTGAGTTGCGTGAGATGAATGCCACTCTATAAGGCCCATAACTTTGCTGCATTATCTATGTTATCTGTAGCCATGACAATAGCTTGGGATTAGGCTGTTACAAATTCACTTTTAGAATTGCAAATGATTCTGTCTATACAAGCTTGTCTTGGATTCCATTTGGAAGCCCCATAAAAGTTGAGTGTGAAACGGGCATTAGTAGGAAGCTTACAGTCCATCCTTGGTCCAACTGATATCCAATTTGCAATGCAATGGAAAGGGGTATTTAATGAGATGGAAAGGGGTAGCTAGCTTGTCATCTTGATGCGTAAGAATGGTTTGTTTGTTACCCAGCAACTTGAGGAGATAAGCTGTCTGCTCCCCAAAGACCACCCCATTTTCTATATTTTTGTCTTTATACCAATCAGGGATAGTGTAGCCCTCAAGTTTGCAGTAGTCAGACACCTTAGCTCACTAGAAAGAAATAAGGGCGGGAGATCAGGGAGCATCAGCTTGGTGAGATCGGGTACCCATTCCATGAGTCCTAGAGTCTAGTTTTGCGTCCATTGCTAAGATTCTTGTAATGTCCCCTTTTCTAAATTAAAGATGATTAATAATATTATTTAAGTTGGGCCTGGTCATTTCTAATCTTTGGGCAACTTAATAATATTATTATTATTAAAATAAATAAAAAATTTTAAATACTTAAAGTAAAATTAATGATTTAACTAAGTCGGCCAAATGTAACTTTATGTTATATTATAAGGCAACTTATGTTTATTATTAAAAATAAAAGTGACTTTTAAATAAAGTAAGTTGGCCACCAAAATTGAAAGAAAGAGGAAAGAGAAGTTATAAAAGGAGGATGAAGGGGTTCATTTGGGGATCTATCATCTTGATTTTAGGAGTTGAGCACTTGTGCTTCTACTTTCAGCTATTGAGGACAAAAACCCTCTTAGCATTCATCACTTGAGGACGAAAACCCTCATTGTGATCAGAATTTGGGGATGAAAACCCTCAATTTCTATTGGTGGCTTCACTCAAAAGTCATATTTGTGCATAAGGACAACCTAGAAAGGGCTAGGGCATCATCATTGGCTGAAAAAAGGGGTAAAAGCTCCATCATTGGCTGGTGCAAGGGGTAGAAGGGTTGCTAGAGCTTTGGCAGAAGTTTTCAGACCCTCTCCTAGGGTGGCGACTTGCATCTTGGAGGAGTTTGTGGGCTTCTAGGGCACAACAACCCAAATTTCAGTTGTATTTGGCTTCTTCATAATTTTTGGAGTTGTTTGCACTCTTCCGTGGTTGTGTTTGGGCTTGGAATCATTATTTCCAGCCGTGTTGGTGAAGTATATTTGCTGCTGTCATATTTTAATTCCAACTGGTCTGAAAAATACAAAAATCATATTTTCCGGTGTTCTCTTGTGTTATGTTTGTTCCGGCTCTTGAATAAAATAATTTGGAGGGTTTCTATATTTATTTCCAGCTATTTTTGCATGCATGATGCCATTAAAAATAAAAATCAGATTGCTGTTAGGGTTTGAAGATAATTTTCAGTTTGCTAGTTGAATTTGAAGTATTTGAATCATAAGGGTTTCAAGGGAAATCCAAAATTTTCCAGATCTGCCCTAAAAGGGACATTACAATTCCAGGTTATCTTGTCCTCATAGAAGCGTTGTTCTTGATCGTAGGAACCTAGCAATGGCAGAGAGACATGGTTTCCAATAGGTTTTAGCATTTCCAACCTGGTGATTTAGATAATACATTTTTGTCAATGTGCTGGTCCATATTGATTCATTTTTGAAATTGCTAGGCTAATTTCACCCATAGCCTTATTGAAAAGAGTTATGTTTCTTATATTCAGCCCCACTCTCTCTTGGATTTGCATATTTTGTTTCTCTTGAGTTCCTGCCAATGGGAATTTGAATGAATCCTATGTTCCATGCCACAAAAGTCTGTTGAATGGCTTTTATTGTGGTATCAAAAGAAGCGTGAACAAATAAATGGGAACAATTTGGAGAGCAAAGTAAATCGACAAATTCTTCCTATGAAAGATAACAACCTATTTGTCCATCAGGATAACTTGGATTTGATTTGGCCTAATGTAGCATCCCATAGCCAAGTACTATTCTTTTCATGAAGAGGGAAATCCAAATATTTCATAAACATTACCTCTTCTTGGAATCCCAAGCAATCCAGATAACCTTTTTATGATGCGGGGTATTTAAGAAAACATGGGATTTGGCTTGATTAATCTGCTGTTCGGAAGCCATTTGGTAGATGTTTAAGTGTTTTTGCAAATTGCTGATTTCTTTTAGAAGAAGATTTGGAAATTAATAGTGTGTCATATGCAAAGTGACAATTTGAGTACATGTTACCTCCTTCCATGCCCAACAATCAAAACATAGTACCCTAACTCGTTAGTTGGCCCAATTGATCTACCGAGAGTTTCACTCATTAAAATAAATAGGAAAGGACTAATAGGGTCTCCCTGTCTGAGCCCTCTTATGGCTTTGAACATTTTCCTCAAATTTCCATTGATTGAAACACGATAGTGATACAAATTTGTTTTGCTTTGATAACTTGCACATGAAAGACAAAAGCATGAAGAGTCTTTGTTGATTTTGAGCGAGTGCAAAATTTCATGAATTGCTATGATATTATCCATAATTTGTATGTCTAGGACAAAAGCTTATTGAGAGGTAGGGATTAACTTCTCAAGAAAAGGTTTTATCCTTGAAACTATCAATTTGGATATGATCTTATAGACCATGTTGCAAAGTGCATTTGGTTGATACTGATCCATTTGTTTAGGATGTGCTGTGCTAATTTAGCGATTTGAACAAAAGTTATGGCATTCCAATTCCTAAGCACTTGTTTATCCTGCCGAGATTCCTCAACCATTGCCATAAGGTCCCTTTACCACAATTCCAATAATGTTAGTAGAAAAGTGCAGGAAATCCATCAAGCCCAGGTTACTTATTAGTTTTGAAAGAGAAGGCTATCTGCTTGATTTCTTCTTCACTTGTTGGACACAAAATGCTGTCATAGTATTTTGAATCCAGGAGCATAAGAATGTGCTGAAACTAAGATTTATGCCAATCATTAGTCGCACAAGTTTTCGATAAGTCATCCTAGAACTATGTAATGTCCCTTTCTAGGGATGAATCTGAAAATAAGGGTTTTGCCTTAAACCCAAATGAAAGAAATCAGATTTTTGGAACAACAATTATCAAACCCTAGCAGCGAACTGAAATCACACCTTTAAGGCATCAAAACTAGATAGAAATTAGTGAATAAACCCTCTAGGGTAGCGAACTATAACAACACTTAAGGGCAACAATTCTCATGCAACAACAAGCTGAAAATGACAAAGAATGATTCCAAATATTTTATCAAATCATGAAGATATTACTCCAACCAATATACTTCATAAATAAATGAGAAACAAGTGATAAACCACAAGCTGGAATTAATTAAATAACCAGCAGAAGTACAACTCACAATAAGGGCTGAAAATGATGTTTCCAAACCCCAACAAATACCAATGAAGTGAGAAATCAGCCTTATAAATTAGGAGGAATCTGAATATCAACACAAAATGTCAATATGTGCCCTAGAAAGCACTCAAACCCTTCTCCACCCAAGTCGCCACCCTAAGAGAGGGTGCAAAATTGATGTAGAAGACCTTGATAACTCTTTCAACCCTAGCTGCAAACCAACAAGATAACCTTTTTAAACCCTTGGAACCACCAATTGGAGAGTTTTCGTTCTTCAACCTCAACAAGGGTTTCGTCTTCCTTGTGTGCCACACCAAAGGATTTTCGCCCTCTAGTGGAATGGAATAGAGCAATCAGCCCAAAAACCAAGTAAAATAAAATTATAACAGGGAAGCATGCCCAAAATGAGCCTAAGTGACCCCTTTTATATCCATAAGGTGGCGCCAAAACCCCATGGAGGGAATTCCCCATGACCGACCTCAATAAGAAGCTTGCTTTATCTTTTAATTCCTCCAACCCAGCCGACCTGCCTCATAAAAGAAAACACTAAAAGAAAATGTAAATGCTCACGGAAAAGGACTAAAAACATTAACAAATACTTCCCTTGTTCACCTTCTTCTAACCCACGAGAAGTGGAATGAGCTAGAAGTCTTCTAAATGAATTAATTCAAAAATGGGACATTACAGTCCTCCCTTCCGAAATTGTTTTCCCTCAAACAATTGCAAACTCATATGCCCAAGTATCATCATATCAAGGTGGAGGAACATGTTGTAGTGCTCCCATAATCTAGATCCCGTGCCTATCAAATGAAGGAGCTTCAACCCAAACAAAATCATACCTTTGCTGCCCCTCTCTTCATTGAAGTTCTCTTCATCTTCCATTTCAAAAACAACAATAACAATTTCTTCCCTTGTACACTTAGTTGTACAAAACACTTTCCAGCCAACTGCAAGCTCAAACAAAGGGCAAATGTAATGTCCCTTTCTAGGGCTGAACCACACAAACAAGGAATTCACACAAACCCAATTGGAAGTAAACTCAAATTTTTACACCAGCAAACTGAAAAATGGAACAACAATGTACAACAGTCTGATTTTTAGGACAACAACTTGCAAAGAGTATTAATTCAACCAAATATCTCCATAAAAATCATCTACAACATATATAAACACTTTAGGAACATTTTAGGGCAATTTTCACCATGAAACTCAACCACAAACCCAGCTGGAAATTTATTTAACAGCAGAAGTACAACCAATAGAAGTGACTGAAAATGAGGTCTCCAAACCCCAACAAATGACAAATATGCAATATATCAGCCTTATAAATATGTAGAAGTCTGAATATCAACTTAGAATGTCAATTCGTGCCCTAGAAGGCACCCAATTGCACTCCTATCCAAGTCGCTCCCTAGGAGAGGGGGCTAAAATGATGCCAAAACCCTTGATATTCCTTCTTCTCAAAGCCCTAGCTGCAAACCAACAAGATAGTCTTCAAAGAATGTCCTCAACACCACCAAATTGGAGAGTTTTTCGTTCTCCAACCTTCAACAAGGAAGGGTTTCGTCCTCCTTGCTTGCCACACTAATGGATTTTCGCCCTTAGTGGATTGGATTAGACTAACCCGCTCTAGAACCAAATAGATAAAAGTTTATAAGCCAAAAGATGCCCAAAATGAGCCTATGCAACCCCTTATATAGCCTTATGGTGGCGCCAAAGGTCATAAGGGAGGAATTCCCCAAGACTGACCTCCTTTAGAAGCTTGTTTCTTTTTTAAGCTTAATTAAAATCTCTCCAACCCAACCGACTTGCTTAAGAAGGTAAATACAAAAGAAAAATATAATTATTAATTAGGAAAATACTAAATATAATCCAAGGGCTTCCCTTGTTCATCTTCTTCTTGCCGACGAGAAGTGGAATGGGCAAGAAACCTCCAAAATGGATTAATTCGAAAAAGGGACATTACACCAAAAACTGAAAAATGCTTAGCAACTTGACAAACAAAAGCATTTCCCAATGGGGCATCTTCACCTTCCATCTCACCCTTGTCAACTATGGTGGAAGAACACCCTCTAATCACATGCATGAATGCAATTGAAAAAGAATGAGGGCTGCCAAAAATGATGTCAGCAATGCTATTGAGTACAAATGGGCTCATAGCTGTCATAAGGATGCTTCTTCTAACACTTGGGAGTAACCAAACATCACCCCTTATTTCTCCTATGCTTGGCTGGAGCCTTTTTGCAAAAATAACCAAATTATGAGTCATTATACCTTGCTTTTGTTGTGCTGCTCTGATTTTCAAGTGGGTTGCCCTTTGAAACTCACCATTCACCAATCTCCAATGGTGCTCTACTCTCCAAGACGAACTAGGAAGCATTGTGCAAGGTTGTCCCAATGTGTACCACACAAGAAAGTCACCTTGTTGTAGCGAACTCTTTTGCTGTCCAAAAATGATGATTTGTGGCTGCCAATAAGGAATTTTGGGCTGCATACTCACTGCTGCCCTTTGCCTCTTCAATGTCTCCAATCTTTTCTGCTTCAACTCAAGTATGGAAGAGGCTTCATCTCCTTGCAAAGGGTGATCACATGTGACCATAAATTTGACATTCTTCATGATGTCATCTTCTGCTACAACTGCAATCTCATTTGCTCCTTCATTTGTATGGGAAAAGAGCAAACTCAGCTATTCTTCCTTCATCACACTTGTACCTGCACATGGAACAAACTTATTAGAGAAAACAAGAGTTCTCTTCTTCTTCATTTCATGCCTTGTAGATATGATGGCCAACTCTTTTTGCATGCAAACTTCTCACAAACTTCATACAATTGATGGCTGTCCAAAAAATCAGTCATGCTGCCCCAAACACCGCTGTAATCGGGTATTTTCCCCTCAAAATTCAAGATGAAAGTAGCTGAAAAACCTCCTACGATAGCTCTAAGCATGTTGCTATTGTTATGACCCTTCACCCAAATGGCTGGAAATTCTTGTACAGCTATCAACAACAACGAAAAAGGAGCTGAAAATTGCATGGACAGTAAGTGAAGAACAGGTACAACTGCTGTCATGCTAAATATTCCTCGTGAAATCTTGCAAAAATAACAGATTGCGGGCTGGAAAAACTTTGTTGATGACTGGAAATACTTCAAAAGTGTGGAAACTATCCCCTCTCATGGCTTTCCTCTTTTGTATGACAACAAATAAGATTATAGAAAGCTAGAAATGTCTATGACAGCAGTACAAAATATTATGACAGGATGCTTGGAAATCCAAAAATCAACATGTTTACAACTCACAACCATACCTTCCATGTCTGACTGATCTCTCACGCTTGGGACAACAAGATAACTTTCACCTTGCTTGCTTTCCAACATGAATTTCATGAGCTTAACATCCATTTTCATTAAAAGACTTTTCGAGGGGTATGTGAACCTAACAGAGCTGAAAATACCCATGAGAATATTGTTGTAATGAAAACAAATACCCACCAATGTGTTGTCCCAAAACCTGCCCTTTATTGTTTTTTGCAACTCCCGCTACCATAGCTGTCCATAGAATTGCAATGATGGTATGACCAACAATATGGTTGAACCCTTCGTATAGAACAAGTGATGTCCCTTTTGCTTCAATTTCATCCACATTTTGTTGATGCATGCACAAAACCTTTTCATGGTTCTCTCCAAGGCCATAAACATCATCTACTTGCTTCATGTAGATGGTTGTTCTGAAATTTCCAACAAGTTGTACTTCAACATTCACATTTGGCAATTGAGCTTCAACCTTCAATTTCTCTTCACCATCTTGTAAATCTGATTTTTCTTCTTTCTTGGCCTCATGCTCCATGGTTTCTTCACCGAACACATGCCCCTTCTGACTGCTGTTTTGAAAATCACCCAAGGGCTTATCCCTAGGAACAATGATAGGTGCTTCTAGGGATTCCATGGGCTGCTCCTTCTCAATGCCCAACATTTTTGAGTGTTTTTCTTCTTTTTGGTCATAATGGAGGGATTCCTTATAGGGATGGAACATGTTTCCCATTTTCCTTGGGTATAGCTTGGGGTTTAGACCTTGGTCCAATTCCCACTCTACCATTCTTCAACCCTATGAACTCGGCGAGTGACATGGCATCACGAATCTCATCCGGAAGAGCCCTGTACTCCTCATAGATGGTAGCAATGTTATGGCCCACCGAATGTTGTGTCTCAATCTCCGGAATGGATTCTTCCCTAAGGGCTGCCTCACGCTATGAATTCCTGAAGAACTTCCTTCTCCATTGTGGTTTTGCATGGCTTGGATCAACTGTCATCCTATTTGCCAATCTTTCTTGCCCTAGGGAAAACCTCTCATGTATGTTTGCCATCTATCTATTCCTTTTGAATGAAACCCTCCAGGCTGGGAAGATCGAAGCTTTGATACCACTGTAATGTCCCTTTCTAGGGTTGAATCTGAAAATAAGGGTTTTTCCTTAAACCCAAATGAAAGAATTTAGATTTTTGGAACAACAGTTATGAAACCGGTGTCCCAGCATTTGATCTCGAAATCTGAGATTACCCCATATCAAATTTTTCGTACTTTTAAAATAATGGGTCGTTTTGTGTTTTTATTGCCAGAAAGTGTCTGTATTGTGTCAAGATATTCCCAGAGAGTCATATTAGCCAATTTCGCCAAATACCTAGATGCCCAAAATTGTTATATTCTGTCACTGGGGTTTGCTTGTGGGAAATTTGTATTTAATTATTTTGAGCCCCATTTGAGGCAAATTGTGCTCCGGTTTAACCTTGTTGTGGTCTTACATGTCAATATTCCCATATACTAGTAGGGTTTTAACCAAGAATGAATCCTGGGCTTTATCTGTGACTTCTAGCAACGTTTTGCGTTTTTGGTGTTTTCCGTTTTGTTTTTTGTGAAATTTCTCTAGGTCAATTCCTTTGCCGGTTTAATCTGATTTCTTGCCTGAAGTATTTGAAGATCAGCTATGGACGTTATGCCAGAAGAAATTTGTCACGAGAGGTCTGGTTCTCTCTGAAAAGACGAAGTCATGCACGAAAAAGCTTCTTCTGGGCAAGTCGCATTTTTGGGAAAAGAAGATTTTAAGCTACAATGGGATTTTTGGTAGTAAGCAGCAGGTGGGAATTTTGTACCTGCCTAGCAGGGTACTTTTTCCCATGGAAGCAACGCCACTTAAGTCACAATGGGAAAATTAGAGGCAACAGCAAAGGGAATTTCTTACCTGCCTTGCAGGGTGAAAATTCCCATTGTGAAATAAAAGAAAATCACTTAAGGCATTGATGGGATTTTCTTACCTGCCTTGTAGGGTAAATAATCCCATTATGAAAGTCAAACAACTTAAGTGGATCATGGGATTTTTGGAGCTGCGGTGTAGGGTAAATAATCCCATTGAAAATTAGCTTTTAAAAATAGAAATGGGCTAAGCCAAAAAGTGCGACCCCTTTTGGAATAGAAGGGCAGCTTTAATGGTATTAATTAATTAAATTCTTTTCCAAATTTGGCGCCCAAGCATGGAGAAAAGTCAACAAAGAAGAAGGTAAGGGAATTTAGAAATAGAATTCTAAAATTAAATAAATATAATTTATTTAATGCAGCCCCTTCATGTCAAAAAGTGCGACCCATATTGAAGAGGAATAATACTTTTTAAAGTATTAATTGATGTAATTAATTCCTATTTTTAGTGGATGAGGTCAAAGCACACTGTGAAGCTTAAGTGAACTGGAAGTAGAGAGCTAAAATTAAATAAATTTAATTTATTTAATGGCAGCCATGAGCATGCACAAAATAGGCGCCCAAATTGAAGAGAAAAGCTTGTTAATTAATTAATTAATTGCCAGAATAGGAGAGACAATTATTAATTATAGAATGGTGAATGTTATATAAGAAAGGGCTGCCATAAGGATGAATTAATTAATTCTTTAGCAAGGAAGTGCAGCCAGACAAATTTGGCGCCCAATTAAGGAGGAATTTTGCACAGAAGGTGTTTTTACTGTTGGAAGTCTTCAAAGTTTGGCGCCTAGGTTTGAAGGAGCTTGATTTGTGTCTGATTAATTGTCTGCATAGTGGTACAGGTGCTCAGGTGAAGTTGGTAAAATTCATGCTTGCTTTGCATGCAAACAAAACATCAAATTTTGGGGCAGCAGGCTTGATATATGTAGATTTTTATAATTAAAATCAAGTGTTCATGTTTCAGTTGCCATCTTTGTCTGAATTAATTGTAGGAATTCATTACAGGTGCTTTTATAAGAGAAAGGGAGCTTAAATCAATGTCCAATACATTGAACATATCCTCCAAATCTGAAGAAATCTCCATATCTGCACGATTGTAAAGAATTCCGGCCGAATAAAGAGAAAAAAATTGCTCAGACAAAGACAGATTCGGCCATGGCAAAGCGGGATGAAAAATAAAGCATACAGAGTCATGCATCACTTCTAAGTTTGCTGACATTGGAGATACAGATCTAGGTCTAGAACCTCTTTCCGAATTGATTGACAGATCCAAAGCTAGAAAGACTTCCTCATGCGTGCAATCAAAAGCAAGTGGAATCATTCGAGCTGCAACATTTCCATTCACAGCCCAGTTGCCAGAATTCGTCATGGAGTGTGCTAGGTCTTACCATCCATTATCCAGATCAGTCCGAGATGCTGCGGGGAAGACAATAATTCGGTTGGATGCACAGTTCATCAATTATTGTCTGAAGATTCCAGCATGACAGGTGGTGACTACTATTAGCATACAGGATGCCGGCAACAGATGGGAAAAGCATAAAGTTGACTGTGTGGGCATAATGAACAAGCAGATACATGAAGAAGCCCAAATCTCCATCCAAGTTCCTAAGAACTCTTCCATGATCCAATCTGGTACAAGAGGTGGATGATATTGCCAAATTGTTATGTAGGATAAATGGCGAAGCTAACGCTCACAACTTCCGCACATGGATGTATGCTTTCATCAGGACCATTGAAATCAACAAAGTAGATTCAATAATCAATTGGTCGGAAATCATTAGTGACAACATTGGTGAGCAGCTCCGGAATGTGAGGCGTACTTACAGCTTCAAAATGACTTCGTATTTGGTATATGCAGCAGCTTCACAGGGTGTCTTCTCCAAGCTGGATAGATGTGGTGTGCTTTCCAAGGATCCTATTTTCGAGTGCTATCCATAGCTTACTGTGCCCGCATGCAATAAAGATTACAAGGTGGTCAACGATGGATTCTTCTACGGATTCATTTGCAGGTTGGACGGCGATCTAAAGGCCAACAGGGTGAGCAAGGAAGCTTGGGAAGTGTGTCAGTGGATTCGACCGTATCTTCATCCGGGCCATGGACTTTACATACTTCTCGTGGTCACCGGCTTTTCAGAGAACCAGTTAAGTTGCCCAGATATCCGAGTGATAGATTGGTCATCATGGAGTTGAGTAGACAACTCGTGGAGATGCATGACCTACAATCGAAATGGCACAAGTCTACAGGCTTCTTCCCGATCACAGTGGGCTATTACAGCTGCCAGAGTATTCATAAAGCCCAAGGAATTGAAGCGGAAATGTTCTCCGAGTACGAATAGGAGTTCTTCCCAGCACGGCTGAACTTCGATCCATTTGGAGTGGCAAGGAAGACAATTTCCCAGGATTATGCGCATGTGCCTTCATTGGAAGATTTCTGGATGAAGTGCAGAAGTGAGTACGAGGTTAGAAAGAAAGATTTCAGCAAGTTATCAAGCATGCAAGTGTTTGAATTTGGATTATTACGAATACCAATGGATCTTAAAGATGACGGGCCTGTGTTACTTGACATATACCATCGGATAGGAGGAGATAGAACTGTACTTCAGGAGAGCGTAGGTGGCTTCCATATGATCAAGGAAAGGTTTCTCACGCGTTAAGTCAATACTTCAAACCAGGTCTTGTGAAGGGATATTGCCTTGATGAAGCATTGATGAATCAAATCACGGGCAACTTCGACACAAGAGATTCCCTCAAGAGGAAGCACGAAGGAGAAAGTAGCAGAAAGGCTGAAAAGATTAAAGTGCATAGAAGGTCTCATTCGAAGGAGAAGATCACTTCTACTGCTATGGTGTTAGTTCCGACTTCTCTAGCATCAAGTACTTCACCGACTGTCGCACTTCTCAGCAGGATATTGCCATTCCTCCGTTGAATCGACAACATTCATCTTTTCTCCTCAGCCACTGCTCAACACCTCTTCCTGAAGAAACGTTGAAGCTGCAGATGGTAGAATTTGAAAGAGCTTTGTCTTTGGATAATTCAAAGGATGGCAACCACAACACTGTAGCAGTTTCAGATGGAGAGGAATCAGAGCACGAGATAGTGGTACACTCGGCAACTTCTCATTCTTCGAGAAGTAATTTCTCAGAATGGTTGGCTTCGCAGTTGGTTCCAAAGGCTAGAGAGGAAATCAACTTGGAGGAACACGACTTGCAGCTGCTCCTGAATCTAGGCGGAAAAGACAGAAAACCTAAAGTTGCTAAGGTAACTTCAAGGTTGATCATTGAAGAGTCGGGGCAGAAGTTTGTCGAGGTGTCAGTTCCAGTAGAAGGAAAGAAGGATGAGCTCACGGCACAGAAGATATAACAGTAACCAGAGTACCCATAGGTCAAGCCACCACAGAAGGATTGATGGAGGACACACAGACATTGATAGATGCTCTATTCCTTAGGCTTGACAAAGAAAAGATGGAAAAAGTTGAACTTCGAAGCCGGTATCTTAGTTGTGCGAGATCATTGCCAAGGTTGCTAAATCTTTCACTCAGCCAATTTTAGCATAAAAACAGGTGAGTGATCATCTGATGCAGGAAGTGGAAGATGCAAGTAACTAGGTTAAAGCTATCGACGAATGGAAAAGTCTGATCATTCGTCAAACTTTCTGTACAACTCGGAGAGGTGCCAGCCCACCTAAAGGTTATGAAAGATGCATCGATCACCAAGCAATCCGGTGACAAGCACGATAGATATAAACACGATTCGAGAGTAACCTGAGTACTTTGGCCGAAATAAATAAGTCACGAGAGAGGTGTTGATTGTAGAACAGATTGTGCCCGACGGATTAATTGAGAAGGGGAAGCAACTTGAGTTTGCAGTATCTTTCTGTTTGGAGATCCGCAGACTGTGTGCTAAAAGGATACAGGCACTTGAGAGTATGGCATCATCTTTACTGACAATGTCATTGCTTTCACTAATGAGGAAGTGGTCGGGAACGTTACTTCATACACAAGGACCATTCCTAAAGAAAGTGCCTAATTCCTGGAAGGATCTCTTCTGATGGTGCAAGGGAGAATTGATGGAGCTGTTAGGCCTTTCACGATGAATTCCATCAGTAAACTGGTGGCACTGCAGTCAGATATTGAGAAGTTCGGGCCTAGCTTGGAGGATGTGGAAGCATGTATCAAGGTATTGAACGAATACTTGCTGCAATTCAGGACAGAAAAGGAAGTTGTGGCTAAGACAGATGGCAAGATGTTGAATTACATGTTCGACAAGTATATTCAGTATCAAAACAAAAAGATGTAGATATTATAGCTGGTGTGTCTTTCTTCTTCTATTTTCTACGTTCCCGGACATAATTGTAAAACTTTAAAGTTATTGGTTTTGAAACCATTACTTTAAGTTGTGTGGAATGATTCTATTAGTTAAGTGACAAATGTGTATAAGTTTGAATATGGACCCGGATGCATGTCACTTGAAGATGAATTAGAGGGGGATGATTGCGGATGTTATCTTTACTTTTTGTTTATGTTTCAGATTCGATTGAGTTTCCCATTTGTATTTTCCTTATACATTTTATAAGTAGAAGAAGAACCTTGGGTTAAAGATCGAATTTGTAAGTAGCATTCTTGTGTTCCAGACTTTGTCTTTGAAACCCCGATAGCTATTTCAAGCAAAGGAATACAAAGGAGCAGATTTCTAGAGAACTTTGTGTCACGGTGCATTTTGTTTCTAGCTTTTTCTTAGATCTACTTATAAACTTTGTGTTATTCTAGATCTAGATCTAAAAGTTGCCTTTGCTTATAATTCTGTGTGTTAATATCTATTGGTTCCGTCTATGTGCATGCAATCAACTCTGTTATCTATTGATTGGGTTACACATCTTCCCTCTTTCTTTCGATGTTTTATTATTTCCTTCTTCTTTAGATATTTCATTTCTTTAACAACTACTTACTTGCTGCAAAACTATACAGCTATGGTTCATGAGTTGCATGGTTAAAGTAAAACCCCAAAATAGATACTAGCATATTTTATTGACAAATCATACATGGGAGCCTCACCAGTAAATGAGGGAGATTTATCTCATGACTGCCTAGGTTTTCAGCTATGCAAGAAATCTAGCCAACAGCTTTTGGCGACTCCATTTGGGAAACAACTATCTTCGCAAATCACAACTTATCTCTTCAAGATCGAGTATTTTCCATACAACTCGAACTGGTGAACGTCCATTCACCGATCGTGAAGGCACAAGGAAGGACAGATCATTTCCTCAGATTTGCAGGAGCAATTCAAATTCAATCATCCTCCTCAAGTTAGAATCCGCAGATCTAGTCTCTCTGGGAAGGAGAGTGCACATTCATCCAGATGTGGATCGTCTTGCTATAATCGGCGGCTGGAATTATTCAACTTGTCTACACAAGGAGAAGACGTGCCCCATTCATCATGGAGAATCAAAATCAAAATCAAAACCGGATAGTTCCTGTCCCATGGGGAGCAACTTTTGGGCCACTGAACTTGACTCCACCTATGCACGATCTACATAAAGGATCCAGAAAGAATTTTCGAAATTCTTTGGAGATGGAAAGCAAAATCCGAATGATCATTTGGCAGCATTCTTCATATCTTGTGGTGTGCTTGCAGTGGAGCATGAAGATGTCTCGGTCAGACTCTTCATTCAGACTCTACACGACTTGGCTGGCGAATGGTTCTATTAGCTAGTTCCTGGCACCATAACCAACTGGGCCACTATGCGTGAACAATTTCTGAAAAGATTCAAGCCTGCAAAAGACGCTAGCACATTGACTACTCAACTGACGCAATTAAAGGAGCCAAGTGAGAACATGCGGGACTTCATTGCAGAAAGTTCCAAAGGATTTTATATAAAATCCCCACTTCGCCGCATTGAGTGATGAAAATCAAAAGACGTTTTTTATAAACGCTCTATTGCTCGAAGTTGGATATCAATTGCGAAGGGCAAGACCTGTGAATCTACTTGAAGCACAAAATGCTGTCGTGGAGGTTGAAGATGACTTGATCATGGCTGGAAAAATCAAACAATCATCCCACAAAGGTGATGGAGCTTCTTCAAGTACTTCGATCCTTTCATTGCAGAGGTTGGCTAATGATATGCTATAAATCAAGAAGCAGATATCTCAAGCAGGAAATGCGACCCCTTCAAGAATAGCTCCTACTCGGACCTTTAATGGTCAAAATCAAAATCGAAATAGACTTGCTGCTGCACCACAACGGTTGGCAATTGAAGTTGCTCCAAGGAATAACTTGGAAACTAATGAAGAAGATCTAGGCATTGACAAATCATTTGATGATGAAGACTTTGTAGATCCCGCTGGCGACTCCAATATTGGTTACTTGGACTACGAATCTGACGAGGGCTATTATGAATCTTTTGAAGATTCTGATGGTCACACATTTGCGGTGTTCACAAGGTCCCAGACACGCCAAAATGCCGAAGCATCCACAAGCGGTCAAAGAAGAGAGAGAAGATCCTGGGCCGGATGTTACTATCCTGAAAAGAGGTAGTACACTACCTGCTTCATTAGCTCCCAAAGATAAATATGCAAATTCTTTCAATTCAGTAGCAGAGGGCCAACACACATCCGGTGAAGCAAGTCAAGCTTTCGACATTATTGATCACATTAAGAAGACCAAGGTCCAAATGTCAGAAGCTGAGTATTTGAGGGCATTTCCTGATCAACTAAATAGATTGGTCAAGTATGTGCAAAGTAATGGTCCCAACCCTCTAACAAATAATACTTCATGGGGTATCTTGTCAAGTCCAAAGATTACTCCTTCAAATAATGCGGCTGCAAGTTCTTCTCCCTCTACTTCTCCTGCTACATCGGAAAGGATCGAGCCATTCTATGTATCATTGCTTATTAATGGATACAAATTGAGCAATTGCATTTTGGACTCGGAGCTTCGACAACGTCATGCCCGCCAAAGATTCTTTGATGCCTTGGGACTCACATTGACAAAACCATCGGAAGATGCTATTCGATGGAAAGGCAAGTGCCTCTAGTTGGGAAAATCAAAGATGCACAGGCAATACTTGCTTCTTTCCCAGACAAGAGATTAAAGACGACTATCCTTGTAGCAGACATCCCAGTGTCTTATGGCATGCTATTGAGTAGAAATTTTTGTAAAGAGCTGGGCGGAGAAGTCAAGATGGATTGTCTTGGGCGCACATACCAATCAAAGGAGTTAATCCGAAGTTAGAACCTGAGAAGAAATCCAAGTACACAGTATCGAAGTCTGAAGATCCTAGATCTCAGATCTTGTTTCAAGAATCTGATCACGGAGTCTATTATCTAGAAATGGATAAAGAAGAAATCCAACCCGTGATTCAAGAACCACATCAACTTGATAATAAGGTTTGGTCTCTGGAATTTGATGGTAACTGCTGCTGTTCATTTGGATCCAAAGGCGAGCGTTGTTCTTGTTTCTCCCGAGGGAAAGGTGCATGCACATTCCTTCAAATTGATGTTTGAAAATACTAACAACACGATGAGTATGAAGCACCGCTTATTGGATATGGAGCAGGCAAGAACAATGGGAATCAAGTTCTTACATGCAAAGGAGATCCTGAGCTGATTGTTAAGTTGAGATAAGAGGTCTCTACCAAGTAAAAAAAGACAAACTTCGGTATTATAGAGATCGAGTCCACTCTGCTATCTTGGATTTTCAGCCTTCTCAGTATCTTACATTCCGAGAGAACAAAATTCTAGAGCTGATTCACTTGCAGTGACTGCAGCTTTGTTAAATCTAGATCAGCCTCCCACATTTTTCAAACAGGGGATTACAAAGTTGAGATGGTCTTCCGCCCGAAGGTTCCTGACAACGTCCAACAATGGTAGGTTTTTAACGATGACAAGCAGATTGCTGCATTTCTCCAACAAAAGGACAACTTCGAAGAGATCTACTATGAGGGAAGCAACTCACCTCCGAGACAAACTACTGTGGGAGAAATGGATGCAGATGTCTCAAGAAGTCAGGAGATTATCCAGCTAAAGGGAAATAAAATTCCTAAAGGCTTGGTATCTCTTGAGGAAATGTTCGACAAGCATGATCAGATGCTTAAAAAGAATGAAGAAAGTGGGGAAGGTTCTTCCTCCGATACACAGTTACTAAATTTGGGAGCAAGCAATGACCCCAAATTAGTAAATCTGGGAAAGTGTTGTTCAGAGGCAGAAAGAGAAGCTTTTACAGAGCTTCTTAAGAAATACATGGATGTTTTTGCCTGGTCTTACCAGATCTAAAAACATATCAGCCTGTAAGTTCAACATTACATCCCATTAAAACCAGAACAAAAGCCTTTCAAACAGTTGCGGCGAGCATAACCCTACTATTTCCGGGACTATCTTTGCAGAGATCCAGAAGCTGTTAGATGCAAAGATAATTTATCCCATACATCACTCTGAATGGTTAGCCAACATAGTTCCTGTGAGAAAGAAGAGTGGCGAGATTAGGTTGTGCATAGATTTTCGCAACCTCAATCAAGCCTCATTGAAAGATAACTACCCCATCCCCATCATGGATCACACTCTGCAGGTGGTCACTGGATCTGAAATGCTTTCCATGCTTGATGGTTTCTCAGGCTACAATCAGATCAAGGTGTCTGAGGAAGATCAATATAAAATGGCATTCATTACACCTTGGGGAACTTTTGCTTATCAGAAAATGCCGTTCGGTTTGATCAATGGATTTAGCTATGGATTTTGCTCATCTCAAGGATGTAAGCATAGTGGTGTACCTTGATGATTTGATAGTCTTTTCCAAGAATAAAAGCGCACATTTCAAATCTGGAAGAGGTTTTCATACAATGCCGCAAACATGGTATTTCTCTGAACCCTAAGAAATCTATCTTTGTTGTAACAGAAGGAAAGCTACTAGGACACATTGTCTCCAAGGAAGGAACCAAGATAGATCCGGAACGTGTCAAATCTATTCAGACTTTGCCATTGCCAACATCCAAAAAGGGGTTCACTCTTTCTTTGGTAAAGTTAATTTTCTCAGGAGATTCATCCCTGACTTTGCTGAGCTGACTCGTCATATCTCAAATATGATGAAGAAGACACAAGATTTCAAATGGAGCAGCGAAGGGAAGGAAGCTTTTGAGAAGATTAAGGAGGCCCTGTCAAAAGCCCCAGTCTTGGTTTCACCTGACTTTAGTAAAGAATTTATTCTTTACTGTTATTCCTCCGAACACACCATGTCAGCAATCTTGATGCAGAAGAATCAGGAGGATGTAGAAGCTCGATTGCTTTCATGAGCATGCCTCTCAAAGCTTATGAGTTGAAATATACTCTAATGGAAAAGCATGCATATGCAAAGTGGTAAAGGCGTGTAAAACGTTCGGATACTATATTCTTTCCTCATACACTGTGGTCCCGGTTCCGAGATATCTTTGCAATGGAATCTATTCTCACCCAACAAGAGTTAGGGTTGTTAAGAGGCACATGGGTGACGAAAGTTCAAGAATACGACCTGGATATCAAACCTACAAAGCTGGTTCGAGGAAGAGGTCTGTGCGAATTAATGACGGAGATGAAAGCAACAACGCCAAAGGGAGATCAAGATCTGCCTATGGTCCTTTTTATAGATCTGGTGGAAGAGTGGTATAGTAACATTGCCTATTTTCTGACTTATGGAGAATGCCCGGATCAACTTTCTCGAAAAGAGAAACGTACTATTAAACTAAAATCCAAAGACTTTGTTCTTTGGGATAATGGTTTATACAAAAGAGGGATTGATGGCGTATTTCTCCGATGCGTAGATAAAGCTCAGCAGGATCAGCTCTTAAAACAATTTCATAACATGGCTTGCGGTGGTCATTTCTCAGCCCGAGTCACTGCTCACAAGATCCTCCCAAAGCAAGGTATTACCGGCCCACACTTTTTCAAGATATTGCAGAGTGGGTATCTAAGTGCCAAGCGTGCCAACACTTTGTTGGGCATGTAAAATTGCCCGCATTACCTTTAAAACCAATTGTAATTGAAGAACCCTTCCAGCAATGGGGAATGGATTTTATTGGTATGCTCAACCCGGCCTCTAGTGCCGGTCATCACTATATTCTGACAGCTATTGATTATTTCAGTAAGTGGGTAGAAGCCATTCTGTTAAGAACACCACTTCCGTGGAGGTGTGTAATTTTATAAAGGAAAATATTGTTGTTAGGTTTGGCGTGTCAATAAAATAGTAGCAGACAATGCTCCAAATTTGTCTTCTGAGGAGCTGGTTGATTTCTGCTACACTCATGGGATTCAGCTGGTACATTCCTCCAACTACTATCCACAAGGGAATGGTCAAGTTGAATCAAGTAACAAAAATTTGGTGACTATCATGCGAAAGCTAGTAACTGAGAATCAAAGAACTTGGCATAAGAAGTTATTTGATGCATTATGGGCAGATAGGATTACACCAAAGAGGGCTATAGGCATGTCCCCTTTTCAGCTATTATATGGAAGAGACACAGAGTTGCCTCTTACCTTGGAACTGCCTACCCTACAACTTTCTAGAGCCCTGGAAGATTCTACATTCAATGATGCTATTGAAAAGAGGATAATGTATCTGACTAAATTGTGGGAGGTACAAACTCAAGTCGCAGATAGATTGTTAGAGCATCAAAAGAAGGTGAAAGTTATCTTCGACAAAAAGGCCAGGGAAAGAAAGTTTGAAATCAATGATTGGGTCCTTTTATGGGACAAAAGAAGAGAAACAAAAGGCATGCATGGGAAATTCGATTCACTATGGAAAGGGCCTTTTGTGATTAAAAATACCGGAGCAGATAGCTTCATTCTTGCTCATTAGGATGGAGTTGAATTGCCATTGCCTTTCAATGGGCAACACTTGAAGCTGTTCGGACATGAAAACAGGGTAAAACCTGTATGTATATAAATAAAACTTTGTTTTTCCTTGTTTTGTTTTTGTGTTGTGTTGTTTTTGTTTGCCTGACCCCGTGCCCAAAAGACAAGATACAAAACTAGAGATGCTTTAGAAGTTTTCTAAATGGATTAATTTGAAAAAGGGACATTACAAGGCAGAGTCCACTATCTCGAGAATAGCAAAGTGATAGCATTCCCATTTGAATTTTTGAGCTGGTGTAAAGAGTTGATTTGTTGTTTGTTTAGGACTAACTTATGAATGTTGGCGTTTCACTCTCCTCGCATCATTATTTTTGTCTCGATCCCTCGCCTCGTATACCATTCCTCTTTGAGTGTGCAAGAGCCTTTTTATAAATGATTGCTCTTCAAGAATGTGTGACTAGTGAGGCCATTTTCTTAGATGCCTCTTTGACACCCTCAATATTGGCATAGATAGTGGAGGGTTGATGGGAAGGACTACCAAAATTTGTTCTGCTCCAACTTTCTAACCCTGGTTTTTAGGATGAAGAGTTTTCTTTTTTACATTCCTTTGCCGTGGATGTGTAGCGATTCCATCATCGTTTATCTTGCGATTTATGTCAGAAGTGACAATTTCATCCTCACAAATATGAAATGGGTGTTGTTTTTTGAATACTTAAGAGTGATAAGCAAGGGTCGGACAAAGTGTTGTGACCCTAAAGCAAGACTCTATTTGGTAGGAGAGAGTGTTCGGGATGAGAAATTTGTCTATTTTCTCAAAGATGTAGCATATACCATTTCTTTTATTAGACCAAGTGTAGACTCCTTGCATGAAATCAATGTCAATGAGAGATGTGACCTTTCTAATTGTGAGAAAAGCTCCAGTCTTATGGTTGATGTGACACCTCTTTTCTTTTCTCCATCAAATTTGATGGTATCAAGTCACCCATAAGCGTAAGAGACCAAAATCCATTGTTATAGTTGTTCAAGAAGGTCTACCCTATGGTTTCCATTCATCGGTATAGGTCGTGCAAAAATGTGTGTTGAATTAGTGAGAACACAAAACAGCCATCAATCCCCACGGAAAACATTGATGGGTGGATATATCATATCTCGGACAGATCCCAAAGGGCGATGATCCTTTTTTAATAGAGGGTGGTCAATTTGTGAATTCGAATTCCTATGAACCTCAAAGTCTTACATGAGCTTGAGTGTATCTTTTTCATAGAATCATATCCACCTTTTCAGTCCCTGATCTTTTCTTTAAGAAAAACCTATTTTTGGGAACTTATATATCCCTTCTATTATGAGAGGATGTGCATTACAAAGATTGTGTGTTGTTGGAGGTGCTCACCTCTAGGAGGGTCTTTGATTGTTAGGAAAATCATAGTGGTTTTTGTTTACTTTTGTTGAAAGATAAACAAGATGGGGTAGAAATTTCAGATGTTTCTAACCAAGGGATGAAGGATTTGGATAGTATTATTCAGTCTTTTCAGAAGTATTTCAAACTACCAAATGGGTTACCACCAAAACAAGAGGTAGAGCATGAGATTCGGTTGTTGCGAGTCTCCTTTACCAAACATCGGGTTTAACAGGAATCCTTGTTGGAGAGTACAAAAGTGAAGAAACAACTCCAGGAGCTACTGGACCAAGGGGTATACGCCCAAGCACCATGCCATGCGCTTTGCCTATTGTGATGGTGCCGAAGAAGGATGGTTCTTGGAGGATGTGCATCGACGATCGAGCCTTGAATAAGATCATAAAGAACAAATATCCCCTCCCACGCATAGATGACCTTCTGGACCAGCTTTAGCATGCAAAGTTTTTCACGAAGTTGGATCTCAAGTTGGGTTATCAGCAGGTCAGGATGAAGGAGGAGGATATATGGAAGACTATGTTGAAAACTAAACAGGTTTGTATGAGTGGTTAGTAATTCCATTTGGTTTATGTAATGCACCCGCTACATTTATGAGATTAATGAATGATGTATTGCGGGAATTCATAGATTCATGTGTCATTGTATATTTGGATGATATTATGATTTTTAGTGCCACATGGGAGGAACATCTAACACATTTGCAGCAAGTCTTACAAGTTCTCAAGGAGAAACAACTACTATGCAATATGAAGAAATGTGAATTTTCCAAACAGTCACTTGTCTATCTTGGGCACGTGGTTGGAGGAGGAGAGCTACGAGTGGATCCAAAGGTGGAAGCCATCACCAACCGACCAACAAAGAACGGGAGCCACAAAGATTAGAAGTTTTGTGGGAGAAGACAATACATCAAGAAGTTCATTCCGGGCTTCTCCGCTATCAGAAGCACCTCTACACACATCAGCCACAAAGAGTAAGGGTTTTGACTGGGGTAAGGAACAAGATAAGGCTTTTGAGTTGTTGAAATACAAGATTAGTCATGCTCAAGTACTTTGCTAATTGCACCAACCCTTTGAAGTAGAAACAGATGCCAGTGATTATGCTATGGGAGAAGTGTTGCTACAGGGAGGTAAGCCAGTATGTTATCATTTAGAAACTTTCATTTCAACAGTTAAAGGATATTCTGTTTATGATAAAGATATGTATGCACTAGTTTAGGCAATAAAGAAATGGAAACATTATTTGTTGGGAAAAGAAACTATTGTGCACACTGACCACAAACCTCTCTAGTATTTGCAAGCGCAGTCTAAATTGCAGCAAGCAAGGCATTACAAGTGGATGCGGTTCCTTTAACAGTTCCATTTGGTGATCAAATACAAGAAAGGTAGTACAAACTTGGTGGCATACATGTTGTCTAGGCCGCCCACACAAGAGAAAATCTCTTGTTTGGCCACTATCTCTCAGATTGAGCCCTTCACGAAGGAAGCTTACGGGGAGGCATATGCTCAAGATAAAGACTTTGGGGTGACATATCAGCAGTTGCAGTCTCAAGGGGCTGAAAGGACGGGTATTGAAGACTGTTATCTCAAAGATGGGCTACTCTACCGATGGGGGAAGCTTTGTGTGCCAAAGGAAGAAAGACTTTTGTTGATGAGGGAAGCACATACCTCAAAGTAAGCAGGACATTTCGGTGTTGGTAAGACCTTAGCCCACTTGCAAAGGTACGTGTATTGGCCTAATATGCAAGAAGAAGTATCTAAATTCATAAGAGGATGTAAACTTTGTTGTACAAGCAAGCCTAAAATCAGAAGGAAGGTTTATATATGCCTTTACCGGTCCCTACTCGTCCTTGGGAGGATATTTCTATGGATTTTGTAGGACTACCTATGTCTAAACATGGCCATGATTATCTATATGTTGTTATAGATAGATTCAATAAGATGTGTGTTCTTATGGCATGTAAAAAGACAATAAAAGCATATGAGGCAGCTGAACTTTTCTTTGCTAATGTATGGGTGCATTTTGGCTTGCCAAAGTCTATTGTTTCTGATAGAGATTCCAAGTTCTTGGGAAGTTTTGGACTACTTTGTGGGACAAGATGGACACCAAGTTACAAAGAAGCACGACCTTCCATCCACATACAGATGGGAAAACAGAGGTAGTGAACATGACTTTGGTGCAACTGATTAGAGGGTATAATAACAAATATCCACAGACTTGGGATGAGTCCTTAGCCTACATTCAACATTCCTACAACCGGGCAGTACACACATCCACTATGAAGTCACCATTTGAAGCATGCTTGGGATATCTACTTACGAATCCACTGGACATAGCAGTTGGGAAGGTAAAGAAGGGGAGATACTCGAGTCGAGGTGACTAGAGCATCGAAATTCATCGAGACGATCCGCAAATCCATCTCAAGGTAAAAGAACAATTGGAAAAATATCAAGCCAAGTATAAGGCTAAACACGATCAACATCGAAGGGAATGCAAACTTCATGTTGGAGACCGAGTTGGCTTTACTTGAGCAAGGAGAGATTACAAGGCCAAGCAAGGAAACTCAAGCCACTACGGTATGGACCCTTCACCATATTGGAGCAGGTTGGAGAAAATGCCTTCAGGATTGATTTGCCACCATTCATGTGGATGTACTCAGTAGTAAATTGTGAGAACTTGCACCTATATGAGCCATCCATGCTTGATGAAGACGAAGGATGTCAATTGCTACCTTCCATAGAAGATTGCGTCTTGGATTCACGAGGTGAATGGAGGAGGAGGTAGTGCTGCAAATGAAGGTCAAAGAGACAAGGAGAGGTCCATAGAGTCTTAAAGCAGGTTGGATTGAAAGGGAAGATACCAAGGCAAGCCCGCTGGTACTCAAGGAGCTAGCGAGGGAATTATTTCCTCATCTACTACCCCACTAAGCTTTTGTGGGACCAAAAGCTTCCTAAGCAGGGGAGGTGCGATCCATAGGGATCTAAGAAAACATTACTTCATCGTAACAACCAGCTTCAAGGAAAAAGTAAGGTAATGAAGTGTAGGTTGTAAAGTTACAGAACTGCCCCTCATGCAGAGAGCGGCACAGGTAACCGCCCCTCAAGATCAATGACGGTTGCAGAACCGCCGGTCTGCAGACGTCGGCAGTCCTGTCACTTATGGATGAAAAATAAAAATAGAGCTACAAACAGTCGCAGATTTGAAGCTTTTGGATTGTGTCTCTTCCTCTGTGCGACCTTTCTCATTCTCCAGTGCACGAGAGGACATGAGAACAGCTATAAATACAAGGGGGAGCAAGTGGAATGGATCATCGAAGTCTTAATGCAAAAGTGTGAGAGAGAAACCATTGGAGCTGGAGTTTGTTTTGTAGAAGAAAGGTGTAGAAATAGAGCAGCCAAGTATAGAGAGGGAGTGTTACATTGTTTTACTTCCTTTCCTCTTGTTGTAATCTATATTCTTTCATAATTGGCCAATAAAATTTGGGAAGAAAGAGCAATTGCCCTTCCTAGTTGGTTTTCCCTCAACTTGGGGGTTTCTAGGATAAATTTGGTGTTGAATTGTTATTTCCTTTGTTGCAAAATTAGTTCTAAGTTCAGTTTTGCTCACAATTAATTAAACAAGGACTGTCATTTTCAAATTGAAAGTAGAACAATAAAGATTGTGATTTTGTAAAGTTCCAAAGTTTGAAGTTTACAGATCAAAAGATATCCCCCTATAATAGTTTTAGATAGACTCATCGGCCCTATCCATGGCATCATAAATGTACCACATAGGGTTTTGCCCCCATTAAACAAACGCAAAACCCTCACCAACGACTCGACACCTACACACAAATTAAAATGTAAGGTTACAAACTTACAAATAAAGTAAAAAAGTAAAAACAATATATTTATAATTTAACAAATTAAAATAAAGGAATGAAATATAAATCGAAGTTTGAAATTACCTTGATGATCTCTATAGCTCTTTTTGCAAAGATATCATCAAAAACTATCTTTGCAACCCTCTCTCCATCAACTTTCTTTGAATATTGTGAGTCTAGCCATGCTTGACTCACAAACATTTGCTTTAAAGATGTCAACAAACTAGAAATACTTTGCAATGTCAAGAAGTTAGTTGCAAACCAACTCAAACAAGCTCTTTCCCCTTTGTGTGTTCTCTCATCAAGCTCAGAACCCAAGGGTGATTATATATGTACTTTGTTATGTTTCTTGCATCTTCTACAACCGGCCTCACCCAATCAATTTTGCCTGTCCTCCAAAAGAAGGTCAAGGCAATGAGCCGCACAAGGAGTCCAAAAGAGTGATGGATGTCTCTCCTGCAGTAGTCTCCCAACCGCCACATATGCTGCTACATTGTCTGTGACAACTTGCACAACATTTTGTATACCAACCTCTAATACAACCGTCTCCAACATAACACTCAAATTCTCTTGCATTTTTACTATGTTAGAGGCATCAATAGACTTCAAAAACACCATCTCACCATTTGAAGCTGCTAAAAATTAATGAGGGTGTGGTTCCTTCCATCCGTCCACCCATCTGAAAGAATGGTGCATCCGTATTTGTTCCATTGTTTCTTTTTCTCTTCTAGAATTGTAGTGGCATCTGCAACTGCACCCTGGAGCAATTTCCCACTCAAATCTTTTGGAGAGGGTGCCTTGTACCCTTTCCCGCAACTGTCAACGTTGTCACCAAGTACTCCCAATATGGGCTATTTGCCACATTGAATGGAAGGTTGTTGTAGTACCAGAAATTTGCAGATGCTTTATCCGTTTCCTCGTGCATATCCTTGTTTCAGCTGTACCTTGCAATGAAGGTTGGCTCTGGTATGTATGCATTTACTCGAACTCAATGAAGATGTGCCTCTTCCGACTCTTCTGGTTCGTATGTGTGGACCACAAGTAGAGCCTAGAATTGTTGCGGCATCGTCCTCTAAATCCTCTATCATCGCAGCCCAGTGTCTAAGAACTTGTGTTATGGCTGTCTGCACCCTTTCCCTCTCTAGTTTCTTCTCCTCTAGCTCTGCCAACTCTGCTCTCATCTCTCGCTTTGCCTCTTCTGTAACATTGGGGCAAACCACAATGTCTTGGCAAACAATAGATGCAAGGTGATACTTCAGATGATTGACGCCTCCAAACATTGTTCTGCCACAAAAATTGCAAGTAACTGCTCCTGCACTGCTCCACGTACACCATACTTCCAAGCGAGGGTACAGGCATTCGCAAGAACGGTTCCTACTAGTGATGCTGACCTAGATGCCGAACCTGATGTCGAGCCTGATGCCATTGTTAAGCTCTAATCTGCAACACAATGCACATTTAAAAATTAAAAATAAGCTTAATTAAATTAAAAAAAAATGTGCCTGAATAACCATATTTCACCGTAATTTAATAAAAATGATATACCTACGGTTGCAAATGAGTATTAAAAATTTAAAATGATTCGCAATCACATTGAACGCATTTAAAATTACAAAACATATTCAATGAATCGATTACAATACGCATACATAAAATTTAAATAGTTTAGAACGAATTTGCGTAAAAAAAAAAACATACCTCCGGCTGCAAATGACTATAAAAAAATTAAAAGCATTTGATTTTACATTACATGTATTTAGAATTACAATATGAATCTATAAAACATAAATAATATACACCAAATTTGGAAAAACTTGAAAGAATTAAAAAAACTTACCTCCAAATGCAATTCTCCAAATTCTCTCTTCGAATTCGCTCCAAAATCCGTTCAACACAAGCAATGCAAGCTCAAATGGTTGTGTGAATGAAAATGAAGTGTTGTAGGGCCTTATAAAGGGAAAAATCTGCGTATTTTGAGTGTCAAAACCGTGTTTCCGCTTACAGTCAAGTGTCCATGAGTTCAGGCTCGGACTCACCGAAGTTTTGGCGAGTATTCACGAGTTAACTCAACGAGTACTTGCCAAACGCGCGGCGAGTCTTCCGTGGCGAGTATTCATTTGACATAACGAGTGTCGAGGACTCGCCAACTTGGCGAGAACTCGCCGACTTTTCTTACTATGGATAATCCTCCCAAAAATCACCAAAAGTGTAGTTTCAGCCTCATAAATTATGAGGATCAAGAATATCAACTCAAAAAGCCAAAATGTGCCCTAGAAAGCACTAAACTCAACCCCCAAGCAAGTCGCCTAGGGTTAGAAGGGAAGAAACAAATATGAAATCCTTTTCAAAAAGCTCATTGTGACTTCCGAGTGAAGCCACCAATGCACACAAGAGGGTTTTTGTCCCCTAGTGTGATCCTATTGAAGGGTTTCGTCCTCAATAGGTGACCAAGGGTTTTCGTCCTTCAATGGCAAGAAGAGAAGCTACTTGCTCCACCTCTAAGAAAATCATCATCCAAAATCGAATCACTCCAAACCATGATTAGTAATAAAATAAATGAATATGAAAATTCAAACACTTACAATTATGGCAACGTTCACCTCCCTTGCTACCCTTCCTTGAGGCCCACGAAAGGTGGAATGGGCCCAAGGCCTTCATAGTAACTAGCTTGGAAAAGGGGACATTATACACAACATATATTTAGTGGTTAGAATTATTATTATTACATTATAGTTTGGGTGCCTAGAGTTAGTGAAGGGTTAAGCCATGAGTTAGTCATGGGTTAATAGGATTTCTTCATGTTGAATACAAAATGGGGAAATACCTTAAAGATATATCATCTTTTACCATATCAAACTTAATGCAAGAGAAAGCTGCCATTAGGTGAGAACTCTTTTGTTATAGTCAGATTTGTAGGTTCAATCCACCCTTGGGGAAGCAAGTGCTCCCATCTTTCTATTTATCACCATTTTTACTCTATATTTTGCAGTTTCGTTTTCTATTGGTATTTTGAATGTAGCAAGTGGTATTAGAGCTTCAATCGTTTTTACAACTGTTCTAAAAATGTCGAGGAGAGTTGATCGAAGAAAAACTCAAAGCTCATGACCAATGAGGAGATGAAGGGGATATTTGATGAGTTTCTTAAGGAGCTTTGCAAGGAGATCATTCATTAGATGAACCATACGATACCTAGTTAAGCCACCTATTCCAAAAGCATACATTTGTGGAAGTGTATATAGAAAAATTCAAGTTTTGGAGTCCAAGGCCAAGCTTTCTTCAAATCTAGTGCAGAGGATTTATTTTTCCAACCTGAGGGCTGAGATTTGATAGAGGTAAAGATAAATGAACCAAACTCTATTGAAAGGGCTATTATTGTAGCTGGAAGAGCATAAAAACATATTGATGCTAGTAGATATTTTCCTTGGGATAAGAAAACCAAAGACAATGGAAAATTTGAGTATTCATCGCTTAAAAACCCTAGTCATGAGTCTACCCCTATGTCCAATGTTGCAAACTCATGTCTTAGGTGTTCCTGATCCATGGAGCAGGGGTCATGTATGCATTCCAAAAGAGCCTCTAATGGCAGAGGATGTGGGTTCTTTTGAGCTAGAGGAAAAGTTGGATATTAAGGATATCCATGAGAAACCTAATGTAGGGGCGAGTCTGAAAACGTTTCTTTTGCTACAATAGAAACATGGGAACAATCTGTCTCATGTTCTGCAATGATAGAGTTGAACCGTCATGAAGATTGATCTGTGACATTCAAGTAAGGGGACTGTGAGTATACCGTGAAGTCACTGCCCCGAGGGAAATTGACAGTGTTGATTCTAGCAAGATGAACAAAATGTGGATGTAGAATTGTTTTTCTTAGGGATTTTAGAGCTGCTATGCAAATATAGGTGGGTTTCCAATACCAAGATAAGATTGCATATAGAACGCACTAGGGCCACTACCAATTCAGGTTCATGTCCTTTCAGCTTAGGAATGTTGCAGCCATTTCCTAGGCAGTTATGAACAAGGTACTTAGTAAAATCTTGTGCATGTTCAAGGTGAATTGAAAATGGAAACAAAGAAGTTTGTATGCAAGCATTAAGACCTAAGACCATGCTCTAAAAGGGTTTATAAAAATACACACACATGTATGTATGAAAAAAACAAAACTCAAATTTTTGTAAATGATAGGGAACACATGTTTAAGCTCGAAAGGAGGGGGAATTTTTTTTCTTGAAACAGGAAAAAATGGGGAATATAAAGTTAAATGTGGAAGGGGTTCAAGTTTGTGGGAAAACACACTCAAAATGCAAAGGAAGCCTAGGAGGACAAAAATCTCTCATTCTCATTCACGTGTTATGTCAAATGGTGATATGGTTGTTGAAGCTTCCTTCTAAGTAGGTAGAGGTCTTGAGTACCATTCTCATAATGTAAACTCCCACACTTTAAGAGTATGACTAGCTTTGAGGTGAAAACTCTTTAAGGGGAAGGGCATATTGTGTACCTAAACACAACATACCTTAAGTGCTTAGTTAGCATATTTTAATTATTTTATATTTTGTGTGTGTAGTGTTAGTGAAGGGTTAAGGTATGAGTTAGTCATGGGTTAATCGGGATTCTACAAAGTTGAATACAAATAGGGGGAAACATTTAAGAATGTATCATCTTTTTGCAATATAAAACTTAACACAAGAGATAGCCGCCATTGTGTAAGAGCTCTTTTGTTATAGCCAAATTTGTCTTCGCAATCCACCCTTGGAGAAGTAGGTGCTCCCATCTTTCCATTTATCAACATTTTTACTCGTATTTTGCAGTTCTTTTTTTGTTGGTATTTAAAACATAACATTCAGCTTTAAATACCCTTTTCTTGTGTTAGTCTAAAACTACAAACCAATTAGAAAGGAGAGATAATATTAATCTCGAAAATGACCTCGTCAATGGGACTAAAAAAGGAAAAAAAGGTAATAGGGTAAAAATACCCTATTTTACGAAAAGTAGCTAAACACTAAGCGCTAAAGAAATGTAAACATTGCAAGGGTAAACCTACCGTGTTAATCCCCGAACAATAAGAACTAAGTACAAGTAGAAAAATCCCTATGAGGGAAGGACATCTTAGTGAAGCATGGGGATGATTAAGATGAGAGTGAGACGCTATGACAAGAGACCGGTGGTCCCACCGATGGACAAACCTTATTTTGCAGGTCAAGAATTCATATACAGTGAATGAATGGAAGCACTTTTCTACCCCAGTCAAGCATTTTCTTAGATGTGACATGTGTCATCTATGGTTTGAGTCCCGACTACAACTATTATTCGAGAGTGATACTAGTTATGGAGGTGCTTTAATGGGGGCAAGACTACAAAGAAATAAGCCTACTAATTGGAGAATGTGCCTCCCAAATGGCCATGGGACAATGATTTTGTCATGCCATGATGTAACAACACACGCCCGTGTTTTGATTTTGATGGTTGTTATATTGTGTTAAGTGGGGTGAATGAAGCGGTGAGAGTCATATGTGGGTGAAGCTTTCGTAGCAACATGGTTGGTGTAATTGGTTTGTGAGCTCTAACCTTGATCTTTCTTTTGTTTCATTTGATCATGCTTGGAGAAACGGTTTTTGCATATTCCGAGTTTTTGATTTTGTGATTTAGGGGCTTCTTGTCCCTCAAGTTCAATATCCTTGTGGTCGATCAAGTCTTGGATGTAGTTTTTTAATTTCATACATCTATTTGTTGAATGACCTTTGATGCGATGATAATCACAATATTCATTTTCTTTGCACCATGTTGGCTTAGGTTTGGTCTCATCAAACAACCTCATTTGTGGAAACGTGATCATGTTAGCCTTTTCGAGTTGACGGAAGATAATAGACAATGATTCACCTCGGAGTGTGTTTGCACTTTGTTTCTTGTTTAGGTGGTCCCTAAGAGATAGTAAGATAGGGGGTGTTTTGGACGGTTTGCATGTGTTTGGATTTGGTAACTCCATCATTCACAACATTCTTGTTTTGGTTAAAGAATTTAGGTTTGTCGGGTTATTTGTTGTCATGTTGTTCTCTGTCAAATGTTTTGATGTCCCCTTCGCGAGGAGGGCTTTTCCAATTCGGGTTCCCTTTATATAACCTCCTCTAATGTGTCATTCAGTAATGCATTTAAAGATGGAAGGCGATCTCTGGATGGAGGTTAGGCATGAAGATGCCAACCAATTGCTTATCCGAAATAGAGCAAGGGAAGTGATTTGCTAAGCATTTCCACTATCGTAAGAGAACAAAGGGAAGTTTTCATTGTTATGTTGTTTGGCATTGCATGATCCAACATGGTAATGTCTACGTCCATGTTAAAGGAGAAATGACTTATGAATTTCTCCGACAAATGAGAAAAGATGGTGAGAGAACCTCTTGGAAGGTGTAGAAACCGTTCTAGCGCTTTCCACCTAAGCTACAAGGAAGATTTGAAGGAGATAGTTATCACCGAGACGACTTTTTGATGGGACGTGAATAAGTCCTTGAAATGTTCCTTGGGATCACCCTTTACTTTGTATTTGTTATACTTGAAGAGGTCGATGGAGTTCATGTAATGGATCTTTCATGGTTTGCCATTCTTGGGCAAATGATGTGTTGTGAAGTGGTGTTGATATGGTGGGATAAAATTGGATTTGTTAGGGTTAGGACCCTAATTGTTAGATTTTTGGGTTTGATATGACAATTTTGATTTTTTCCGAACTAACACGAGAAGCTAGTTGAGCCAATTTATGGCTTAGGTGCTGGATTTGATCATGTATGGGTTGATTGTCCTTACAAGGAGTAAGTTGGGGGTCTTCACCGATTTTCTCTTTGTTACAATTTGTTAGTACGGGGATTTTGAGATTGGTGGTTTTGTTGAATTTTATAGGCTCTTTGGTAGTAGTTTCGTGTTGGGTTATGCTTTGTCTTTGGACATGGAGGGTTGTGTTTTGTTTAGAGGATCATCAGATGTGGATGTGGCTCTAAGTCCATTGTTTCTCATTCACTAACGATACCTACTAGGATTTTAAGACTAAAATCCGTTGGGAGTTTAGCTCCTAAGTCAATAAGTCGGAGAAGGATGTTGTCCCTATTTTGGAAAAGGAATTGGTCGATTTTGACATGGTTATTTTCATTAAGTCATGTGTTTCATTGTTCTCACTTTGATCGGCCAAGCTAACATTGTCATCCAATAGATCAAGAGGTCCATGGAAAAAGGTATTAGGCTAAGGACGTTTAAGACGTTGACTTGTAGTAGGTGCCATAGTTTTTTATTTGTCTAGAGTTTCATGGTTTAAATAGTGGTATGACACTAAAGGGGGAATCAAGCATCACAATGATCACCACCTATGCTAGTTAAATAGGAGTACAACTGCGTATCAACCCACTAATATACCTCGAAGGTATAGGGTGGGTGTCTTATGGAAATGTTTTGTTCTGGCACTACTAAACAATTGCAACAATAAGGCTCTTATGCTAGGTTTGACAAGGTTACTAGGGTAGTCCTTAATATACCTTGTAGAATGCAAGGCCCAATTACATGTTGGAAGAGTACTATGTAAGGTGTGGGTATTGGAGAGTGAGAGTCAAATCTCCCCTCACTTCACTCCATCTGTTTCAGTGGAGCTTCACCAAAAACTGCAGTTCCTTCCTCGATTATATATAGCCCTTCGATACACATGCTTTTCCTAATGGCTTGGTAATTACTTCCGAGTCACCAAACCCTAGAAGGTAAAAAAAAGTCTAAACTGTTTATGATTCCCAAGGTCACCTTGCGGCATGGGGGAGGAGCATACATTGTTAAAATTGGGATTTGAACAATACGCAAAAGTAAATGAAAGTAAACAATCAATCAAATGCAATAAATGATTAAATTTGAAAGCCTTGCACACAACTATTAGAAGTTAAATCTTTTTTTGGACTTTGGACTGCGATTTGAAGGTTGCAAACAAGTTAGAAATATGCAAAAACAACAAACAAAAACTTTCAAGATAGTGAAAAAGTGTTTTGAAGTGATAAAGCAAATTAAATGAAGTTGTTGAATCAAATATGCCACTTCAGCAATCAAATATGCTAAAACATAGAATGCATATGCTACAAGAAAAACAAATATGTCAGAACCTGCAGGAAACTGTCAGAACTCAAATACGCTATAGATTTAGACAGGCTCGCTACAGGAAATCAAATATGCCACATTAGGTGACAAATACTCCAAACCTGCAGATGAAAAGTCATAAACAGGTATGCTGCGAGGATGATCAGATACACCCCTGTTAAAACAAAAAAACTAAAAAATTAGTCAGATGTGTTAAACCTGCGAACAAGGGTCAGATAACGCATACGTTACAGGAATGAACAAATATGCTAACATAAAGACAATTATGCTACACATAAGTCAAATGTGTAAGAAACGTGCAAACAGACTATTAGAAATAAAAACACTATAACAATGAATGTATACATGAGAACAACGACGTACGCTATAGCATATGTCAAATGTGTTAGAAAATTGCGAACATGCTGTTAGAAGCAAAAATGCTACAACAATGAATGAATACGCTACAACATAAGTCAAATGTGTTAGAAAACTGCAAACTGTTAGAAATGAAAACACTACAACAATGTACAATAACGCTACTGTTGGTGACGAATATGTTGTTACACAGGCCAAATATGCTAATTTGCAGTAGTCGCGAAATCTGAGAAAAAATGATGAAAACTTGCAAGATTAAGGGCCAAGATGAAATTTTGACAAAGAAACAATACTCCTATACCTGCAGAAAAATTCAGTCACCGTAAACCTACAAAAACCATAACAAAAAGTTATAAGGACAAAGGGGGGCCCATGGGTGTGCCAAATGAATGCATACATAAGTTAGAGATTTAAAATAGGAACTTGCATAAGGAAGAACCTAATCTACAACTTAGTAAACACCTCAACATAACATAAGAAGAGAAACCACATGCATAAATGCTAATAAACGCAAACCTGCCCTTGTTGTATAGACTTGCTTCAAATGAATGAGGATGCTTCAAGCCAATTTGTGCAAGATTGGGCTACGTTCTTGTAAGGAAGAGGATGAACTAAGGAACTTTCCCAAATTGGAAGGATATTGTAATTTCCCCTTTTTCAAAATAGCACCAATTGAAGACTTTTTGCCATTTCTCTTCCCGTGGCCAAGAAAGAATTGCACAAGGGAAGTCCTTGGGTTTCGTTTTTGGTTTTCTTTTATTGTTATTAATGTTTTTCTTTGGTGTTTTACTCCCTAAGGCAGGTCGGTTGGGATTATAATGCTCCCAACATGAAATTAAAAGATAAAGTGAAGCTCATTAAGAGGTCGGCAAGGTTGGGAAGTTCCCAACATGGAATTAGAAGATAAAGCAAGCTTAAGAGGTCGGTCTACACCTTATGGCTCTTAGCGCCAACCAAAGGGTATAAAAAGAGTCTTAGGGGCTCATTTGCACATCACTTTTTGGCATATACACTTTATACTTGGTCTCTAGGGCTGATTGCTCTAAGTCTTTTACACTATTGGGTGACAGTCCATTAGTGTGGCATCCAAGGAGGACGAAACCCTTCCTTGTGGGAGATTGGAGGACGAAAACCCTTCAATTTGGTGGTGTTGAAGACCATCTTGCTGGTTTGCATCTAGGGCATCAAGGAGTGATTTCAAGGGTTTTAATATTATTTGGAGCCCCTCTCCTAGGGAGCGACTTGCATAGAAGATCATTTGGGTGCCTTCTAGGGCACAAAACTTCATCATTCTTTGATATTCAGATTTGGCATAATTTATAAGGCTGGTTTCTATCATATTTCGCCATTGTTGGGGTTTGGAGACTCCATTTTTGGTCATTTCTCTTGGCTGTACTTCTGCTGTTTATAATTAAATTTCCAGCTGAGTATTTCATTGGATTTTATGGTGAAAAGTGTCCCAAAATATTCTTAAAGTGTTTATCTATGTTGTGGATGATTTCTATGGTGATATTTGGTTGAATTTTCACTCTTTGCAAGCTGTTGTTCACTGCTGTTCCAAATTTCAGTCTGCTGTTATAAAAATCAGAATTTACTTCACTTGGGGTTTGTGCTATTTCCTTGTTTTTCAGTTTCAGCCCTAGAAAGGGACATTACAGATATCCAGCTTTGGTAAGGCTCTTACATAAGAGGGTTTCTCAATTTAGTAAGGTTTCTAAAAATAGAAAGCTTGCATGAGAGGTGTGGGAGTGTACCTCTGGAACCGGTATATAGGTTTTTGTTGGAGGTTGTTGGATGATTTTTATAGATATGGGATAATGGGAATGTTGGATTTGCAAATTGTTAATTCTGATTATGAATGATTAATTAGGATTTATTGGTCATGGGATGTTAATATGATGAAAGGGATTTAATTAGTTGACCAAGGGGATTTATAAGATTTGTTTGATTTTAGAATGATTCACAAGTGGCGGATTTGTGGGATGCTAATACACGTAACTGGAAAGAATGGAGCTCATTAGCCCATGAATTTGCATCATCCCCTACAAACTGGTTTCCCATAATAGAAATTCAGAACCTTATTCCTCAAGAAGACTTGTTTAAGTTGAACCTGGTTATGATTGGTGCCATATGACGAGATTTGAAATGGACCTTTGGGCATCCCATATCTCAGTATGACACACATCAGTTTTACCATCTACTACATCATAAATGCACTCTTGCTCTAGTTCTTAATTCTAGATGGATTGCCACTGATGCAAAAGTTGTGGGTATGTAGACTTCATGGTGTGTGAACAGTAAGGATTTCATATAAACTTAGATTTTTTGCTTGGCTTGTGATATATCAGGGGCTTCTTACAAAGATGCAGTTATCCAAGAGTGGTCTTACTGATGGTCTTTGCCTTTATTGCTCTAAATTGGAAACTATTAAACACCTTTTGTGGGACTGTCCTTTTGCAAGATCCTGTTGGAAGCTTGTGCAGTCTAGTCTGTCAGCTATTTTTCAAGGACCTTTTCATTTGTGGGCAAATTTTTGGGTGATCCAATACTCATATATGCTATCCTTTAATGAGTATTTGGCATTGTATGCAGATTTCTACCTTGTTCATTATCTGGAAACTTAGATGCAATCATGTCTTCAAGGATGAGGTATGCAATTTAGATGATTTTTGTTACACTTGGAGAAGCCAAATCTGATGACAATTACTTGCAAAAGGATTTCTTTTGCTCAAGGATTATTCTGATTTCATTGTTGTAGTTGCTTTAAAGACTAAGTTGTAATTTTCATTTTTACTGCTGTACAATTCCTTCTTTTGTACAGCCCTTTGTTGTAAATAATTTTTCTGTTGATATATGAAGCATCTCTTCAAAATAAAGTAAAAAATATTTTAAATTTATACATACATATATATGTGTCGTATCCATATTAAGGGGCCTTAAATACTATCCATATCTGATACTGTATCTATATCTTTGCAACTGTGCCTAAAATAGGTCAGCCTGTCTCCCTATGTTCTATAGCGGATTGCTGGCTTTAAGTACTCTGTATTGCCCCCTTTCATCATGATCATTGAATTTGATGTTGGGTTTTCCGTTCGGTTGTATTGCTTGTTTTTGTTACAATAATATTGTTTTTTTCCTAGAATTAAACCTCCCTTTATTTATTATTTAATATGTATGATGTGAATTTTGTATCAAACTTATGTCAATTTGGTATTACTGTGCAATTGGAAGGTAGTATTTTCTAGTTTTATATGCTTGATAGCAATGATGAACCTGAAATCCTATTTTTGGTTCTTGGGTACCTGAAAAAAATATCGCTTATGTTGTTTTAGTATGTGACGGTTGTCATGCAAAGTCATACACATGGAAACCTTGATTGACCCTAAATGTAATGGGTGATAAAATTATAGCTACCATTCTCCCAAGTATGACTGCCCAACATATTTACCATGTTCAGTGGCATCAGGGCAATGTTTGGTTCAGACCAAAGTATTTGGATCCACAGAACATGTCTGATCAGATTCAGATGTCTTTTACTTTTATTTGCTAACCCAAAAATATTATTAAATATGAAACGAAAAAAACTTAATGCCCTAGAATGACAGACACTGTTTCTCTCCTCCATACTGTTGAAGTAGCCATGGAAGCACGTGGCGAATGATTTTTTCACTGCTGGTTTTGCTGCTTCAGATGGTATATTTCTTTTTCTTCTCGCTTTTTGATTCGCTGTTGTAGACAATATATATTTTTGTTTGTGTATGGCCATGACCAATAATTTTATTTCAACCTCATATTATGTGAGATTTGCAGAACTGTCATGCCCTAGGGCCTTTCTGTGCTGCATCAACATGGTATTGGGTTCCCTGGCATCAAACACTTCATGCCTTGGTATATTAATGTTTGTTGGTTGAGCCATGTTGAATTTTTATCTGTCCAAATGATATAAAACATATTTAGTTACGTTACAAATTATTAAAACTAGACTTTAGGTGTTATTGTGGTGTACACTTCATCATAAAGTCGATAAATTGGTATGTAATTATGAACACACACGCGAGCATATAAAGAAGAGATTGCATGTATGATATATTTTTTATACTTTGAACTTTGCGTTCTTTTTTATTTGTATTTAATTTTAGTATTGTTTTCCAATTTTTTATTTTCTTTATATTTTCTGAACCGAACTGAACTTACTCTTCCGAACCTCCAAACTTTTTAGTTTTCCAAACGAACCGAACTTCATTTTGCTACCCAACACTCATTAAGTATCTTAAGTATGGACTTTCAGTAAGTGACAAGTATGTCATGTGTGGATGATATGAGACTTGCCGGAAAGAACCACCTAGCATACCAATAGAGGGTTCAAGCATCAAGAAATAATATTTTTGAGTCAAGTATGAGCATGCAAATTATGTTGAGTAGTCAAATCACTTGTTGTGATGATTATGGATCATGCACGAATACTGCAACTTTGGATAAACTGCTGCAATGTAGTCTTGGATGAACATCATGAGGTTTTATTTGTTACATAAGAGCCTTTTTGCCATAGTTACTGTGTTCGGCCGGATTTGGAGGAAATCCGTTTGAACCGAATTTTTTGAAGGGTCCGGATAAATCAGGTACGGTTCGGTCAAATATTTTCACAAAAACAAAAACCAAAAACCCTAAACCTAAACATGTTAACCCTAGACACAGACATCTCATTTTGATTTGGCTGAGCATTTTAGAGGTTGCAGAAGTTGCATTTTGCTTTGTCGCCGCAATCGTGGTTGACGTCATGGAAATGCTTAGCCATTGGTTGGTCGCAGTTCTCCCCACAAAGTTTTTTAAAAACTTGGGGTTGTTTTTTTAAATGTGAGGTTTGAATTCTATTAAAGCGGTGGATTTGTATTTTTTAATATTGCGGTGGGTGGTTTTTAATTAAGTCGGTTTGTTTAATACGTGGGGTGTGCTTTTTAAAATAGAGAGGGTGGTTTTTTTTAATTTAAAGTGGGATTTTATAATAAAGTAGGTCGGTGGCTTTATATATGGTTAGGAGCTTTTTTTTAAAAGGGGTGAGTTTTGTTTTTATTAGATCTTAATTTAGTTTTTAGATATAATTTAAATCTATAAAGGTTTTTAATAATATTTAATTAAATCTTAGTTAAATTATTAGGATCTTTTAATTTTAAATTGGTGGTTAATTTAATTAAATCTTAGGGTTTTTAAATTAAATTAGTCAACTAATCTTTTTTGTCTATATACAATAATATAAATATATAATAATGTAAGTATATATATTCCGAACCGGATTTTTTCGAGAACTTCGGATTTTTTTACCCTTCCGAACTTAATCGGATTTCCGAACACAGTAACTATGCTTTTGCAACAAAATGACCTTGAATTTAACAGTCTTTTTTTGCACTAGTGATTCTATTCTTGTTTAATATAACAAATTAAGATTTTGTTAATGAGGGTAGTAGACATATCTTTAGTGGATTGTCCTATATCCCACTGGAATCAAAGACTTTCATGTTTGTTTGTGTGTGGTAAGGTGACTTGGGTTGATTCTCAACTATTTTTGGCAATCGATAGAATTCTATGCAAATATACAATAGCTACATTTATTAACTATAGGGGGATTAGAAACTAATTATTATAATATTTGTTTACCATTTTTGCATTCTTAGCTGTCACCTTCCATTTCCTAGGGATGATTGAATTGAGTGGAATTTAGTATTGAAAAGATTGGGCACAAAAGATGGATTGCATTAACTTTTACAAATTCATGCATACAAGAGATTAGCAATGTTTTGTGGCCAACAATGGTTACTTGTTCTTGACTTAAGGCCTCAATGGGTGTTTGTCAAGTGGTTATGCCGTGCAATGTAGCATAGAATCAAGTTATGCTTTCCAAAATGAAATTTATCGTGAAAATTTAAAAAATATGCTAAATATAAGAACAAGGCTTGTATTGTTTAGCATGACCATGTAACAACCCTTGCTGTCTACTTAATAAGGGACATGCACGATAATGGATAAAACAATTCCTTAGCATGTATGCATTTTGAGCCATACACTTGCAATATATGATGATGTATTAGCACTATGTATTCTTCGAGTGTAACTGGACTATTAAACAAGGTATTATGATCATCATTAAACCTCTCATAAATGTAAAACTCCTATTGTTAGCGCTACTTGACAACCATTGATACCACATATCTGGGGTCGAACTCCTCATCACTATAGCCTCGTGTTCTTCATCATAACACTGACGACACACCATGACCATCCTATCTGGCTTTAAGCCCATGTCACCTGTAATATTATTGTATATAATCCTAGGTGTAGTGTTTATTTGTACTCATGTGGAATCTGAACAGTCATCTTGAAGATGATTTGAATGCTCACATTGTTGGCTATATATTTGTACTTTCATTTCAATAATATTGAATAAATACAATTTTGGCTTGCATCAACTTCCTTTTCTAAATTTCTGCAGTCCATTCCTTCCTGACATTGGTTTCAGAGCCATGGCTCATTCAATCTTCGTTTTATCTTTATTTTTGATATCCTCCATATTTTTTTAGGACAGTTTCATGCACAAACCCTCAAATCTGGCCTGGTAATGGAAGAGTAAAGCTCAAGTTCCTCATACAAAGAATCCGTCTGAGTTGTAGAAGAAAGCAACCTCTTGCCTCTCTTGCAAGCAGAATGGAGTCTCCTTAATGCCCACGCACAGCAGTGACAAATCCTTCCCCTTCTGGTCATCTTGATGGTTTAATATTGCCACGTAAACAACTACACCATAGACCGCAACCTCATCTCAATTAATGCTCTGGCAGAGCTCCTTGCCGTTGAAGAAATCCACCAGCTGCTACATGTTTGGAGTACGGGTGGCCCCACCAACAAAACCACTTCCCCTTTCTAATCATTGGCCAGTTTGGTGTCTCAAAGACACTTCTCTATGGGACATTGCCTCCTTTCCAAGAAAGAAAATGATAAGTTATATTTCTTATCTAAATGTTTGGTAAATATTTAATTGACAGTTATTTTCCAACTTTTTTTGTTAAAAAAAAAAGATGAAAAGCTTTTAAAAAAAAGAGGTAAAAGTATTTGAATTGGAAAAAAAAAGAGAAACATGAAAAAAAAACAATTGGAGGAAATTCTATTTGAATTATTTAAATATTATATAAAAAGTCAATATTGTTATTGATTTTGCAAAATCTCAAAAAAAAAAAGCAAACCAAATCACAATGTTTGGTATATGTGGTGCCTCTAAACTACTACTACATCCAACACCTAAAGTCGTCGCGTCTAAACTACTACATCCAACACCTAACATTGTTGACCCTATAAATTGCCAAGGAGAGATAAGGACAAAACTTTCATTTTCACATTTGCTTCCGTAACCCATTCGTTGCTATCATTAGACATAAATCTTGACAGAGTAAAAAAATTCCTAGTATATAGGAAGTTATGCCCATGTACAACATTTTCTCTCTCTATATAGGTGTCGTTGATAGGGTAAATCTTTTCACGTGTTTCCTAAGTGCCATGTACCACTCGCTCTCACGTGTTTTAACATCTCTTTCACGTATTGCGGGTATATTGAAAGAATGAGTTTCTTCCACGTACTAAAGGGCATATAGGAAGGGTGAGTTATAGAGGGTTTGTATATCGGTTTAGAAATACATGGAAAGGGAAACCTATTGGAGTGAAAAGAAACCAATCCATCTCCCTTGACAAAAATGCATTCAATCACATCAATAGTTGGTACAATACTAACTAGGAAGGACACTTGGTTAGAATGGTCAAGACAAGTTGAAAATACTCTCATCTTCAATAATTTGTGGTTTGACATTTGTGATGAAGACACCATGCACCGAATTGACAACAAAACCAAATTTAAAAATGTAGAAGCATAAAAATTCCAAGGCATTGGCCTTGATTGATGGAGAATTTTTTTCATCACATATTGTAATGTCCCCATTTTTGAAGATCCTTAGCCTATCTTTCCCTGTGGGCTTTTGGGATGTTCGAGGAAAATTATGCTAAGAAATTAAATAATATTTCTTGAGAGTGATTTTGATCATTTGCCATTATAAAACAATATTTATTAATCATTTAATTATGGATGTGGCTTTTTAATGTCAAATCACCCTTAGAAAGGGACGCCACACACAGGAGGATAAACTATTTTTTTAAATTATGATTTCCCTCCACAAGAGACTTTGAATTTTGTGCTCCTCTATAAAAGGAGATGAGGGGATTATTATTATGGTTATGTTGATTGATCATTTGATTTCACTCCATGCTTGGAGTATTGGGATGTATGCCCTAGTTCTTGCATTGTGCTCTCTCATTGTAAGCTTCATTTGGATCCATTGTTGAAGATATTGAAGATTTTATTGTTCTCTCCATTGTGATCTCTTGTGTTGGTGTTGGCGCATTTATTTGGATGATAAATCTGCATTTTTGTGAAGGGTTTGAAGTACTTTTGTGACTATTATTGCTGCTGCAATTTATTTAGCCATAGCGACTGGTATTGGGGTTTGATCTATCATGTTTTGAGGTTATTTATGCTAGATCTATTTGCTGCTGTGTCTAATCAATTATTTCAGATCAAGGGTTGATTGTTTGAGGGTTTTGGAAGGGTTTTATGAGCTGGAAATTATTTAAATATTTTATTCTAACCCTAGCGACTTGGAGGCAGATTTTAGGGGCAGATTTGAGTGGGTTTCAGTGGGCTAAAAATTCAGTTTGTTAGTTCATTGGAAAACTCTTTATTTCTACTTTATTGTGCAATTTGTTTCATGCAAAAACTCCAAGTATTGAGTAAGATATTAATTTTTGAAGTTTCAGCTGTTCTGGGTGCATTTTAATTAATTAACTGCTGTTATAAAATTTAGATCTGCAGTTTGGGATCAATTTAATATTGAATGTGGTTGTAGAAATTAGGAGAAATAAGGAGAAGGTGATTTCATAATTTTTGGAGTGGATTTGATGCCCTAAATGTGCTGGGCGACCTAATTTTTAGGGCAAAATTAGGGTTTTATGTTGGCTGTGCAAAAATTGATTTTGGGATATTGTTCTTCATATTTTTGTGGCCCAAAATCCAAAGTTTGAGAATTTTTGCTTGGATGGTTAAGCGGGAAATAATTTTGGAAGATTGCAGCAGTTGGGGTTTGAATATTAATTATTTTCAGTTGTTAAAAATCTGATTTGAATGTGTTTAAATTCCAATTTTGTTTCCAATCTATCCCACCACCTTGGCTCACTACAACCCCATTTGGGTTGCATTGAAAGTGACATTGAGATATTTTAGGTTGAAGCAAAAGGGTTTATTCCATTCTTTGCTTAATCTTGACAAGTACTTCATTTTCTAAATTGTCCTAGAAGGGGACATTACACATACAAGGGTGCAACACTTCATGGGAAGCATTACAAAGTTGAGAACTTTGTATGATTCCCATTCAAAACTAAAATTCATGCAATTGCAATTGAATTTTTCAATATGGAGTTAAAAATGCTGATGTAAAGAGTTTCACTTCAAAAATCCGAGCAATCAAGAATGATCTTGACATTTGTCGATGCACAAATAAAAGTATATTTGGATTCCTTCATAAGAACTCTCCATCCGACATACTCAACCTGTTTAAAGTTTTTTTACAGCAAGCAAAGCTGCTGTTGAAAACACTCACTTTTAATTAATTGATTGACAAGATGGCCTTTGGAAGAAAAACTAAATCTATCGAGAGAGCATTTGCTATGCTCATCAAAAGGGAAACTCTTCCAAGGCTTCCTCTTCCAAGAATGAAGGAAATGACAAAGGTAAAGGAAGATATAGAGGATGAGGAGGCAAAAATGGCAAAAAGAGTGGTCGACATCAACAAAGTGACATACAAAATTTGTTTTGCAAATGATGTGGTAGAAAAGGGAGTCATGAGGCTCATGAATGCAAAACATCATGGGATAAGATTGAAGCCTATCAAAAACAAAAACAATCAAGTAAGGAAAAGAAGCAAAACACAAAATAAGAGTTGACTCAGTTTTTAAGTGAATGTGCGCTTTCAATTTCAAATGAAGTCAATAATGCCTCAATAAATTCAACTTGGTTTAATGCTTGGGTTTTAGATACTAGTGCCACACAACACATAATTTTTAAGGGACTTTTTAAAGGAGTTTTATGAAGAAATTTGTGGTCTGGTATATTTGGAAGACATAAAGTCTGCAACCTAACGAAAGAGAGACAGACGACTCAAGTCCCCAAAGCTTCCAAATTTCATTCTCCACAATATTCTTACCGTCCTTAACTAAAACAAAACTTCTTGTCCTTGGTGCCCATTGAATAACAAGGCCACTCCATTTTGTTGGATGATGGAAAAGTAAAAATCACAAGAAAATGTGATAATACAGTTGTCATGATTAAATTTGAGAAAGGATAGTTGATAAAACTTTGAGCCTTCAATTTCAAGGAACTTTGCTCATCTTGTTGAAGAAGGAATGTCAACAAGTCTTCTGTGGCATGCAAGATTTGGGCATACCAACCACAACAACTTTCGGACATTGCGAAATAATGGCATTGTAGGTTTTGCTCGCTCTACCCAAAAACATTGAAAAATGTGAAGCATGCATCCTAGCTAAAACAAGAAAGAGAACCATTTCAAAAATCAAAATGGAAAGCTGAAAGAAAATTGCAGTTGATTCACTCTGATTTGTGCAGTCTACCAATTCCTTGTGTTCGTGGTTATAAGCACTCCATATTGTTCATTGATCACTACATCAAGATGTCCTAGATTTATTTTTGATGGGAAAATCAAAGCTTTCAAAATTTTGCAAATGTTTTGAACACTGATTGAAAATGAAGCACAATCTAGTATTGGGACTCAGTACTAACAATGGTGGTGAATTGACATCATAGGCATTTGAAGCCTATCTCAAGCAAAATGGGATCAAACTTCATCTCATAATCCCTTACACTCCTCAACAAAATGGAGTAGTTGAGAGGATGAACAAAACTATGATGAACATGGTTTGGGCAACATTCTATTTCAAAGGAGTAAACCTGCATTTTTGGGCAAAAACAGCTCAAACTGAAGTGTATCTTTGTAATAAGGCACCACCAACAACCCTTTAAATGAAGACTCCTTATGAAGTTTGGTGCGGTCATCTTCCTTCAGGGCGACATCTTCAGGTTTTCAAATCCACATGCTACGCATTGACTCCCAAGGAGAAAAGGAACAAGTTGGACCACAAGAGTCATAAATGCATCCTTTTGGGATATTCAAAATTCACAAAGGCATATAGACTATTTGATGCAAAAAACAAGAAGTTTCTCATGGCTATAAATATTTTTTGTGAAACCAAAAAAGGACGTAGCTAACATTGATCGATAATTGAGTTGACTTGAAAAAATTGCAAGTTTTGATGTTTTCAAGGAGAATGAAATGCAGATTCCAAATAGTGAGGAAGAGACATGTAATTTGGAATCTATAGAATCTGTTTTGTCTCTTGTAACTGAAAATAAAATTCCCCCGAGGAAGAAATTAAAACTTCATCAAAAGATGAACACATAGTTCCAAAGCAAGCACAAGAATACGAAGAAGCTTCAAAACAAGAAAAAGAGGCAGCAGTTGTTCGCTGCAACACAGGAAAAGATGCCAAAATGGGCCACATAGACATTGAAAGATGTCAAACTTGATGAAGTTGGAAAAACATGTACTAGAAGTACATACAAAGCAAATAAGCAATTAGACAAGTTCCTAAAAGAGATTAAAGATGAGCTATAAAAAGTTTACCTTGGAAGGCCATATAGAAGAACCCAATATTGCTTTGATTTGAACTAACTTCCTTCAAACAAGCTGAAAAGCTTGATGCGTGGAGAAAAGCAATGAAATTTAAATATTATGCCTTGGTCAAAGATGAAACTTGGGAGTTAGTTGATCCTCCATTCAATTGTAAATCCATTGGTTGCATGTGGGTCTTTCAAAACAAATACAAAGCAGAGGACTCACTTGAAAAACACAAAGCCAGGCTTGTCGCAAAGGGATGTGCTAAACAAGAAGGTATTGACTATAATGAGACTTTTCCTTCAACAGCGAAATGGACAACTATTTGATTTTTGTTGGCTTTAGCACCACTAAACGGATGGAAAGTTCATCAGATGGGCGTGAAAATTGCTTTTCTATATGGTAATCTCAAAAAAATAGTTTACATGTCTCAACCAAAAGATTTTGCAATTGACTAACAAGATCACAAAGTGTGCAAGTTGGCAAAATCGTAAACAAGCACCCAGAGCGTGGTATGAAAAACTTGTTGAGCATCTCTTGAGCATGAATTGCAAGCATTTTGAATTTGAAGATGCAACAAAGGACAATTGTATATCTAGTTGTATATGTGGATGATCTGCTCCCCATAAGAAATAATAAAAGGTACATTGCAAAAGTCAAAATAGAACTAATGAAAGGTTTTGGTCATCTTCATTACTATTCAGGAATTGTGTGATTCAAAAATCCAAGTATATTTTCATGACATACAAGCACGTTGGTGAAATTCTGAGTAAATTTGGAATGATAAACTGTAAACCCCTTAGATGACATCATGGATACTCATGGAACAAAATTTAAAATTGACATCAGATGATTCCATAGAGTTTAAAGATGCAGCTAAGTATAGATAGCTCATTGGAAGTCAGATCTATGTAACCACAACTAGACCAAACATTTATTTTGTTGTTGGTGTTATTTTATGATTCATGCAACAACCTAGAGAAAGTCATTGGGCAACAAAAGAGAGTTCTCCAGTATCTAAAGGGAGCATAAAATTTTGGGCTCAAATACTCCAGGGCAACTGATTTCAAGCTAGTTGGATATTCATATGTAGATTATGCAGGGGATTTTGAAGACGTGAAATTAACTTCAGGTTTCCTGATGAATTCAGGAACATTAGTCATCACTTGGAAGTCAAAGAAGTAGTTAGTGCCAACAAGCTCTTCAGTAGAAGCAAAATACATGGAAGCTTCAAAATCAAGCAAGGAAATATTATGGCTCAAAAGGATTCTTGTAGATTTACAGGTAAAATAGATTTCATCAACACCACTCATTGTTGATAAAACTTTTGCAATCCAAATAGCAAAGAATCCAATATTTCATAAATGAATCGAGCACACCAACACCAAAGTCCATTTGATTCAGCATTATGTGAAAAACGGAAGTGTCAAATTGCTACATTGTCCAGCTGCTGCTCAATCAGTGGATAACCCGACAAAGGCTCTTGGAAGAGAAAAAATCGAAAAATTCAGAGGCATGATTGATCTCACCAACACTTACAGGTTAAGGGGGATGTAATATTATTGTACATAATCCTAGGTGTAGTGTTTATTGTTCCTCATGTGGAATCTGAACAGTCATCTTGAAGATGAACTGAACAGTCACATTGTTGGTTATTTATTTGTACATTCATTTCATTATATTGTTGAATGAATATAATTCTGGTTTGTACCAAATTCCTTTTCTAAATTTCTGTAGTTCATTCCTTGCCTGACATATGTAGTAGCCAAATCTAGATTTAGGATTCATGCCCAAGGGCACGAGACTCTTCCATTCTACATGACAGTACAGCTTTACTTGTTACTGAAGACAACAATACATCTCATTGTGATGCCCTTGTATTTGCAATTACATGGATACACGCATACAAAAGGAACCACACAGCAACCCATGTGAAAGACTACATAGCATACGCAAAGAACACCACTTTATGCACAACATTCAACACTATGATGTATTTTTGTTTTCATGACAACAAAAGTCTTGCAATCTTTCATTGAACTGGGTAGCATAAGGGGGTCCTTGCACCTGTTAAATTATGGAAGTAGTGTATTTTTATTGTGCTTTGGACTTCTAACCTGCACTTTTTATGTCTGCATTAATACATGAAAGATTGTACTAACTTATGGTGTTTCTTGTTTTGCAGAAGCTCATAAGTGAACTTCATGTGCCAGCTGTGTTCACAGATTATTGTGAAGAAGCGGCCTTTCTAGCTACCTGTTGCATTAGTAGCATCCATACCAGTCCTACAGCATTACCAGTGAGTGTATTTACTTTTTATTGTAATTAGTTGTTTAAGTTTTGATCTGTATTCCTCCATAAAAATATAGAAAGTGTAAACTGGAGAATGAGTGGAGTGTGAATACCCTGGTCCCTTCTGTTCATCATTTTTTCGTGAATTTGGAAGAGAAAAACTAATTGGCTTGTGTGTATCCATAGCTTTTGATTTAGTCATAGTCCAGGTTAATTAATCAAGTTTGGCATGAATAATTTGTCTCGAAGATGTGTAACTAATCAACATTTTTCTTGTATTTGCAGGTTCAGATTAACCCTTTCCGACAACCTATCATTATTGAAGATGCTGTTTTAGACATTCCTACATATTCAAATTCATTTCTTTTTGGAATGTGCCAACTTGAAGAAAAATCTAGTCAGTAGTAGTGCTTGCCAGCTAATCATTGTGATGCTTCACACTTCTGTAGACTTTAAATATGACGAAACCATATTCATCCAAAAATTTCTCAATTTGTACATTGCTTGGTTTGTACTTTATATGCAGTGAGTTTTTATATTTGCAACGATTTTTTTAATTTCGTCTCGAGTCATTGAAGTTCTCTTTCTTTTTTCTGTATGCCTCTTGGTCAATATATAGATACCGAGTCATTTTAATCTGTTCACAGACTCTTGTTATATTATTTAGCTGCAGCATGTAGTTTGGTTGTATTATTTTTAAGGACATGTATTGGACCCCATTTGATGGGTTATTACGTGATTCAGTGCGGGCACATTTGAGAGCCCTGACATTTGGGTGAAGATTGTTACAACTAAACACGATAGAATTGGCAGTTGGAAATTTAGAAGGGATGATTTGCCCATTGCAAATTGCAAGCTTCATACTAATGAAGCACAGGATGAACTCCGAAGACAAATTTTGACTCTTAAATTTGCTGATTTTCTCATTTAAAATTCAAGTTGTTACTCATAAGTGGACTTGGTGCCATGGAAATGGACAAATTACTTGGAATATTACTATAAGTACCTAAGACTGGGGGACGTGGGGACTGAGTTTGTGGGACAATAACATATTTCGTGGATTTTGTGGACAGCTACTAAAATAATATATAAATTATAAATATTAAAATAGACAAATAAATTTTAAAAAATTATTAATAGCAGTCTGTGACAGTACACTATCCACATTTTTGCTCAAAAAATTCTGTGTTCATATTTCACTCTTGATTTTTATTATGCCAGAGGCGTCCTCCTTTGAGGAAGCCCCAGTTATGTTTCCGGCAGCAGGTTCCCAGCGACCTTTATCGGTGACACTTTCCCAGCCTATATTTGTATATAGTTATTAGGATCGACAGATCTTGAGCTGATTTGTTATTGTTCTGTTATGTTTCCGGCAGCAGGTTCCCAGCAACCTTTATCAGCGACACTTTCCCGGCCTATATTTATATATATTTATTAGGATCGACAAATCTTGAGCTGATTTGTTTTTGTTTTGCTAGCTTGGTTCCCACCAATTCGATTTTGTTGTACAGTTGCTGAAAAGTTTCGGAGTAGACCTCCTGCTTCTATTGTGTCCAAACGCTATATAATCCTCATTTGTCTATATTGTTTAGCCTTGGCTTACAATGGTTTTGCCAAGGTTTTAAAGTGAAATTCATGGAGGCTGACCACAATATTGGTTTACGCAGTTCTGGAATGATGCTAATATTTATGTTGTTCATTAGCGCTTTCTTTTAATGTAAAGCCACAAAAATTGCTAGTTTATTTGGTTTACATCCACCTTGCTTGTGGAATTTTGATTATTCTATTTGGGGCATGGTTGACAAATGCGAGGACGAGAAGAAATCTCAGGTGGTTTTGCTGAGGCAGTGGATGCAAAAGAGGGCAGCAGAAGCACTTCGGCTCAAGAAGAAGAAGATATTTTAATGTCCACAAGGCTACCAAAGTCAGCCTGTGGTGTGGGACAGAGTGTTAGGAAAACTTAGTTTTGTTTTAAAAGCAAAGTTTAATATTGGTATTACCTAGGTAGATATTGTTTTTTTTTCTTTTAAAGTTTGAGACGAGTGTTGGCGGCCCCTATTTCTGTGGATGACTTTATTCGTAATCGTTGTAAAAGTTAATCATTTGATACTTTTGCCAAATTTATTTCTCCTCCAAAGTGGGTGCCCATAAATATTTTGAAATGGACAATAACCGTATTTAAATTATTACCCAATTTAAAAGGTTGTAATTTGATTGGTGGGGATGATTGATAATTATGTAAATAGTATTAGTATTCAAAATATTATTGAATTCAAAAAAACTTATAATTTAATTGGTGGGAATGATATTAAATATGTTATCACATCCATTCATCATGGTACAAATCTCATAAGATATTAAATATATGTTATTGAGTTTGAATGTTTATTGTTTATATTAAAATAATATTGTTATCCGGGTAATTTCCAAACTAATTATAAGGGTAGTTATTGTATACACACCTAAATCACTCACCTTTTCCTAGTATTGTCGTAGTGCATCTTATTATTCACCATTTTCATGATTGATTAATCATAAACATTGCACCCTTTGGATTAATTAAATTAGTCTTTAGTTATCTTTAGTTAGTTAATTATCATTTATTAATTAAATTAATTAATTAGTGTGCACATCCTAGTCAACTGCCACTCAAATTCTTAATTAACAACCACTTGGACTCCACTTCACCAATCCAGTCAACTCAAGTTCTAGAATCCTAGAAAGGTGGGGGCAATTGAATTGTACCATTCGAGATACAACTTCATGCTAATTAATTCCTTTACTACCCCTAAATGACATTGATTCTTCCCGCAACTGTTCGGTCCCCTCAACTGCTAGTTTTAGTATGTGCATTCAACCATGTCAACCAATTTTCAACCACTTATGCCTCTATAAAATTGAGACTTATCCTATTCCAAATCCTCTCGGATTCACAAGATAGTAACTCTATTACATTTTCTCCAATATCCGCATATTGGAAGCTCCCTAAATCTGTTCGTAGCATGGTCACAGTCCACGTTTGGAGGTCATTTCCTAGAGCATCCACAATCAATTTTTAACAAGGTTATACAACTTCAAAGCTCTCACAACCTTTATTTGAGGTTTGCTTTGGAGGACTACAAGTGGTTTGTAAGTTGCTTGTTTATTTTCCATTACTGTGTTTTTCCATAGCTTGCATCTTGACATGTCCGATGGGACACACATCCATCTTCCTTTGTTTATGTGGTTGGGTGTTATTCAATTGTTTCACTTGTTTGGTTTAGTTTGTCTCATACTAACTTTTCGATTTGTGAGCTTTTACATAGAGGTCTTTGCATCTTGGGACGGTCTGATAAACTTTAAAACTTAGCAATAACAAAAAACAAAAATTTCCCTTTGTTGTCTTTTGTGATCCTTTTACAGTTTTTTTGCAAGTGTTTTTTAGTAGTATTTTTTTAGTTTTCTACAACCATCTGATTAAAAATAAAATCCTTGTAAGTAGTAAGCTTTGGGTAGGGTTTGTTGGCTAAGTTTTTGGTTTTACAATAGCACAATTTGTTTGAAATATTCTTGTTATGCATTTGATTTTTTTGTGTTTCCTATTTACACCTAAAAAACAAATCACAAAAATCAAGTAGATAGGTTGGATTAAAAAAATTAGATTTACAAAGCAAAAATTTGCAACTTGTTTTATTACTACATGTAGTGATGTTTTTGGTGATGGTTTTAACAATATTGTTTTAAAAAAATCACTCACCATTTTTGTGCAGGTTTGTTTTTTGACATTTTTTTGTTAAAATATACACACAAAAACAAATATACGAAAAAAAAAAAGATTTTATTTCAACAAAAATTTTCAAAAAAATATAGCACAAAAGAAATTATTATTATTTTTGTTAAGATCCTAAGACCTACCTCTAACCCCTCCAACCCCACCTCCCTGCCGGCTCGGCCACTAGTTTGACCAAGTTGGCTAGTTTCCCTCCCTTTTTCCTAACCACCTATTCTATCACCCGAACCCTATTCTACCACAACTCCCAACTTGGAGAGCCTGGCTCAGCCAAGCCAATTCAATCCCCCTCTCGTTGCATTACGCCCCTACGACCTACCCATTCCCTCCCAGCCCCCCTTCCCCCACCTCGCCCCATTCCTAACTCCCTAGACACAACCCAACCCTTTTAAACCCTCAACTCCCTGCTCGGCGAGCACGAATTCTTGAGCCAACTCCTCGGCACCCTTAAACACACCCCCTTCCCATCACTCCCCACCGCCCCACCCCAAACCCCTCACCACTCAACCTCCCCGAACCCTCACGACTCGCACCCACCATGTGGTCTATCTGTCGCACCCATCATCACCCTCCTTGCTTTAGGAGCTTGCAATGCTCTCCACTGCTCCATGCGCATGCATCAAGCTCCGCCAAACAAACAATAAAAAACCACAACAATACATGGCCCACTTTGCATTAGTTCTTTTAGGGTTATTCCACTTTTCCTAGGTTTAACTTTAGGTTAGGATTTTAGCTTTTAGGTCAATTATATTATTTTAAAAGATTGCTTCATTTTTAAAACTACCATCTTACCTTAGGTTTTAGTTTTTTTCTACTTTCTTTAATTGTTAACTTAGGTTTAATTATTATCTAAGGTTTAGATTATTTTAATCCTTTTCTTCATTAATTCTAAATGAATCTCACTAGCTTATATTTCCTTAGTTCATTTTATTTTATTACTTAGTTTTTTTTTAAAATTTATTAGTTGCTTAGTTGTTTTAATTAATTAATTCTCCTAATTAATTTCATTTGGCCTTTTCACTCTAAATTTAGACCCTTTTTTTCTTTTAGTTTCTTTGTTTTATATCAATTAGACTAACTATAAAACTTGCTTGTGTAGGGTGCTTGGGCGTTTTTGGTCCAACTCATTCGTTGTTTCAAGATTTTTGTCAACTTTTCCATGTTGACCATTTTTACTAACTTTTTCCATCAGTTTCTTCTTTTCGACTAATCGTGAAAGTTGTTAATCTAGGGTTATTGGATGTTTTTGTCCACTTTTTATTTTTGTCGCTAATTTTTAGGTGCTTTTTGTATGCATTTTGTCGTTTTGCAATGGAGACTAACACTTTGTAATGTGTTTTGCATGTGTTTCCCTTGTCATTTTTCATTTTTGTGAAGTTAGTTATAACACACTTCGCACGTATGCTCTTCTCTTGCGCTTGTTACAAGTGATCTTGAGAATCAGAAATGCGATTGTGTTATGATTCATTATTTTTCTTTTTGATCTACCTTGGCGAACTACTAACACTTGTTTGCATGGCCGCATCCCGAAGACCACTCAAAACTACTAACTGCAGGTTGCCTTGGTCGTGAGCTCATTCAAACTACTAATACTTTATGTGTAGGGAATATTTTTAATCAAGATAAAATGAACACTACATTGTATTTGCAGTGCGGTTGACAAGGCTATTGCCTAACTACCATAAATGTGGGAAGTGCCTTGGCATAATGCCATAAAACTCACTTGAGGAGTACCACAAGAACCCCAAAGTAGTCAACACATTGAGGGAATTGGCTGATGAAATGGGTACCCCCATCCCAACTGTCTAGTGAACCTTGTGAGATTAGAGTCACAAATATCCTTAGTGGTGACCCCAATGCGATTCATTTGAGCAAGATCTTTGCTCAGGTTTCAAAGGGGGTAAAGTAAAGCCGAAACTAGCAATAACATCACGCTTGCTCGGATATACTGCTGACACCTAGTTGAGTGAACCACCTAGGAAGCCACGCCTTGTCCAAGCCAATCTAAGGTAGAGGCCAACTTTCACTACATTTTTTCATTTTTTTCGCATGTTACACACTTGTGTTTCACTTTTGTCATTCACATTTTCTCTCTCATCCACCTTATTACTTTGTAAATGTGTCTAAGTCTTGGGTTGCGGACATCCATATCCGCACTTGAGCACTTTCATCCTTTTCATCTAAGTCTTGACATCGTGATACTCACTTTATCACAAACACCCTCTTGATCACCTTGATCTTTCATTTTCATAAGTCTTAAGTTTAACATTATCTTGTTGAACTTTAAGCTTCTCATACTCTTATCTATCTTATTTCACTTTTATTCTTTCTTTATCATTTTACATTGTCATCACTTCACAATCACTTTGTTGCATTTTGACATCCTCATCATTTATTCACTTCTCTCTTTAAAGCATTCACTTTGCTTTAGTTTGAGATCATGTTAATCAATCACTTTTCCCTTGTCTCTTATCTCACTTTTGTGAGATTTGGACCTTCTCATCATCATTACTTCACTTCTTGTGATGACATTCACTTTGTCGTTCTTTTAGTACTCCCATTTTTTTCTTTATTTTCCCAATGTCTTCTCTTTTAACACACTTTTGATAAAAGTAGGCATTCGTCATCATCTTCTAAACTTCCTCTTTTAACACACACCTTGTTAAAAGCCGAGCAAACTCATCACATTTTCCTAAGTCTCTTCCCTTAACACATTTTTGTTAAGAATTGAGCATCTTTCATTGTTTATTTAAGTCTCCTCTTGTCACACTCACTTTATTGCAAGTTGAACACACTGATTTCTTTCATCTCTTCCCTCTTTACATTCACTTTTGTAAAGGGTTGTGAAGCCTTTCAAACCTCTTCATCTTTCTTAACACTCATTTTGTTAAGAATCATCTAAACTAACATTTTGATCCCTCTTCCACCTTAGCATCACTCATTTTGTTAAGTAGTTGAATCATCCTCTTGAAGTATCCCCCTTTTCATTCCTCTTAACACTCATTTTGTTAAGAGGTAGACCTTTTCGCATATCTTCCTCACTCTTATCACTCATTTGTTAAGAGTTAATCGTGTCCACCTTGTCAAGTCTATCTTCCCTTAACACCCATTTTTGTTAACAAGTAAAGAACATCTAACCTCATTTAGTCCCTTTCCTCTTAACTCTCATTCATTTTGATTAAGAGTCAAGCAATCAACTAACCATTTTCACCTCTTCCCTCTTAGCATTCATTTTACTAGGGTTGAACATTTTCATCTTCTCCCCTCTTCCATCTTAGCATTCATTTTGTTAAGGGTTGAGTTTTCTATCACACCTCTTCTCGTTCCTCCCTCTTTCAAACAATGGTGGGAACATGACATCGTGATTATAGCCCTTTTCAATGGAAGGAAATAAATCCTTTCCATATCAGCTCTGATGAAGAGGATGAAGACCAACTTAAAAATATTTCCATAGATGCCACTTTGTGGCAAAAAAAAAGACCAATTCCTTCTTCGTCTCCTGCAATGGGAGCAAGATTTCCCTAGAATTTGATGAGGATGAATTGAAAGCCTTAAAAGGATGACCTAAATCCCCTAAGGGTCCACCACTTGAGTCAAACAAACATGACGATGAAGGACCAAGTAAAACAAATGTCGATAATAAAGGAAAATCTAATGCTTCATCCTCTAATCCCAACCAAGCCTTGCTTGATCAAATCAATGCAATGGTGAAACAATTGGCTCTCTATCCTCTACAATCACTAACAATGATACCAAAGGTATCGAAACACATGAAGAAAAGTGACGACACATTCAAAACTCATTTTGAGACCAATAATGAGAACAAAAATCATAAAAATGATAAATCTCTTTTCATCCCACAAACCAATTCACCATTTGCTCAAGAGTGGAAAATGATGAAGGACACCATTTTGGGCATGCAAAAACAACGCAAACAATTCAATTTTGATGAATTGTGTCCATACCCTTTGACATGGACATCTTATGCACATACCCTTCCCACGCTCTTTTGAGATGCCCAAATTTGACAAATACAAGGAAAAACCGATCCTAGAGAGCATGTCAAAGAATTTTCATGGCATGCCAAGAGGTGGCTTATAACAATATCTTTCTCTTGCGCCTCTTTCCTAAGAGTCTAGGAGGACAAGCTTTGGACTAGTTCTTACACCTTCTAAAGGGATTTATCTCTACCTTCGTGGACCTCTCGGATAAGTTCAATCAATTTTTTTTTAAAATCTTGACTCTAAAGTCACGATGATGGATTTGTGTAATGCCAAACAATGACAAAAAATGAGAGCTTTGCAAAGTTCTTACAACGATGGTGAGGAATCACAAGTCGGTTCCCATGTTCAATCCCTAAGAAATAGATGGTTAACATCTTCATCCCTAACCTTAATGATGAGTTATCCTTTCACATGCAGATGCACTACCTCAACAACTTTGAGGAAGTTATCGAAAAGGGAACTCAAATTGAAAAAGCCCTCATTTCTAAAGGCTTGATCAAGCCTCATTATAAAGACAATGGGCATAATCGTCACAACAACAACAACCCTAGCACTTCTCACGATAAACCTAGGTACATCAACCGCAACCATAATGTTGTCAATGATGGTGTCATAGATAATCACAACGTGCACAACTTATATAACAACCAATTAAAATAGATTAAGTCTAAACCATGTCACCATTCAAAAAGAGAAACTTTTCCTCCTCATGATTACAATCAAAGATAATATACGTCTTTGGGGGAATCTCTTTCAAGCGTCTTAAAACAATTGACAAGTGCCAATATGGTCACTTATCCTATCACACAACCCTTCCCTAAAGGAGAACCTAAGCCAAGTTGGTATAGACCTAACACATATTGTGATTTTCATGCATTGATGGTCATCAAACGGAAAAATGCAAACAATTCGCAACTACATCCAAGACCTCATTGACAATGGAGACATAGTGGTTGGAGACCTACCACCTAACCATGATACAAAGGGAAAAGCTCATGAACATGGTGAATCCTTGAACAACGTTGATTATAAATCCATCATATCTTGTATTGATGACACTACTCCACACACCATTGAACATCAATTTACACCTCTAGAGAGAAAGTCTATCTAGTGCCTTTCAACAATTAGTAAAGGCTAACATGATTGAATATCCACCTACGAGACCCTTTTCTGATGGGGAACCCAATCCTACGTCATATAATGTATCAAAATATTGTGAATACCATCGCATGGAAGGCCATTCTACTGATAATTATACACCTCTTCATCATTATGTTCAAGACTTAATTGATGACAGAACCATTTCCATAGAGCTCGACGATGAAGCTCTCACAACCAATGACGATGACATGTCAATTTTCACAACTTCTAATGAAGAGTTGATTATTGTCCCCACTTCTATCCATATTGACATTCAATGAGATCATGATGAAGGTCAAGTATCTCTCCCTTCAAACCAATCTATTTCTTCTCTGGATTTTCTTCCGTTCGCCCAAACAAACATTGAACCTGTTTGGACAACAACCTTCTAACACCTAACTGAGAGCTTGACCTTTCTCCAAGACTCTCTTTTAACCCTTGACATAACAGAAGAGGTTCCATCATCAAGCACCATTGATCTTGATTCTATTCTTTCCATTCGGATCCTACGCCTGACATCTCTAGTCTTGTTGTTCAAAACACAACCACAACAAGCTTGGACACTTGCAACAATGCACTCTTTCGTGTCCATTATACCTCATGATCAATCTTGTAGGCATGTCATCAACGATGATCCTTACATGTCAAGACATCTACATGAGTACACTTTACGAGGTACGTATACCTAGAATATCCTTATACAACCTTTTCACACTTTAATTGCAAATATTTCATCAAATCAACTAATTCACAACCTATAAGGAGAAACATTAAATATCTCCTCTCTATGCGACATCTAAAGAACCTTGGATATACATCTAGAGATCAATCCTTCTTTCCTCACACTCTTTCACTCATGGATGAATATGAATCTCAACATATTCCCCGCATCGAAAATTCTTCTCTAACATCACATAAGTCTTTTGATCTCATCGAAGACTTATCTAATCATTCCTCCTTTGACTTGGACCTATTCCGCCTAAGTCTCTACTACTTAGTTTAGGACTTATCAAATCTTTGATTTCCTCCTTTGACTTGGACCTTATCCAATAGGGTCTCATATCTCGGGACTTATCAAATCTTTGATATTTCCTCCTTTGACTTGGACCCCTTGTCTCGCCCAAGTCTCGTATTTTAGGACTTATGAATCTTTTGATTCCTCTCTTGACTTGGATTTCGTCTACCCAACTCTCATATTTCAGGACCCTTAAACTTTAATAAACATGGACCTCTTTCTTGATGAGTCCATTTCAAATCCTCATCCTCGAAAATTTAGAAAATCTTAAAAAGCATAAAAAGAGAATAAAAATTTGTATCAAACCATTCTTTAAAGCACTGTTTGCAAATCGAGAACGGAAAAGTGAGTACAAATAATATTAAGCATTCCATCTATTGGAAGATATCTTAATCATACCATTATCATATATTTTCTTTCTTCACCTATTACGACATAGGTTAACCTTTATCCTATTGGGCATTATGTGTCTCATTTTGTTGTGGTTTCTACCATTTCCAGATCTTTTACCTAAGGTTTTGTCTCGAAGCTTTCTCATGGAAACTCCTCCTTTCAAATACACTTTCTTTAACATAAAACTCAAACTTCTTTACTACGGTCCTTTTTGATCACCCATCTCAATCTATGATGTTGAACCCTTACGTCCTACTAGTCGCATGAGGTTGAGACTTGGGGGCATAATGTCCTTTCCTAATAAGCACAACATTAATAACCAAGGAAAATTAAATCAATTTAAAAATACCAAAAAAACTATAAAATCATTACACCTTTTGTCCTTCATAGTCTTTGGTGATAAGCCCATACTTCTTATTAGTAGTATGAGACTAGGGAACGGAGGAAGCCCTTACTCGCCTACATTTTGTCTTTGGTGTTGAGCCCTTGCCTTTTACTAATGGCATGGGGAAACATGTAGGGGTCCTTCACAAAAAAATCAATTAACCAATAAATTCTTTATAAATCTTAATCAAAGTGCTTAATCAAAAACATCACAAGAAGTAATTTAGTTGCTCATGTTAAAGAGAGACAAGAGTTACTTCAATCGGATCTTGTCAATCAAGTAGACCATCAAAGGATCTAAGTCTTGCCAAAGCATATAAAGTGAAATCATCTTGGAATCGGTCAGATAATATTGACTAGAGATGAGTTACATTTTTCTCATATGGATCATTGTTACACCTTGTGTCTTCACATCCATTATCTTTACTTTCATATCATTATTCACCTCATTTTCACGTCCTTCTTGACTCTCAGTGATGAGCCTTCACATCTTCCTAGTTATGGAGTCATGAGTAGAGTGAAACACTCTATTATTTCATCTACATTTTTGCCATTAGAATGAAATGCTTCTAATTATTTGCATCTACTTTGAAGTAGTGCGCCCTTTTATCGAGTTGTAAAATACCAAAAATAAAAAATCATTAAAAAAGGTATTAAAAAATTACCAAAAATAATATAAAATTGTTCAAAAATATAAAAACAATATAAAATTGTCCAAAATCCAACAAAATAGTACAAAACTGTCAAAATCAAAACATTCAAATAATGTTTGATCAACTTTCAGCAATTAGATAACACATTTCAACAATTTCACCATTTAACGATGCTCTTCATGATCATTCCAATCATCTTTCAACAATCATTTTTCTTTCCCATGGTGTATATCTATGCTCGAGGCAATCATTTACCTTTCACAATATAAATTTTCTTGGGGCACACTTGGATTTTACATTTTAATCCAATTAAATCAAACTTCAATGGGATCCGACAAGAGTATCTTTTGGAGTATGTAAGTATCACTCCACTCTTTGGCCCGATCTAATCCTCTCGCGTTTTAAGCTATTGCTTGGGGCATTCAAATCTGTCTAGTTCTTCAATGTGGAACACATTTGAGTGTCATTAGATGTCGTTATTGCACATTGTAGTTGTACTATTGCGGTTTGTCAACATTGTGATGATGCTTTTGCTTCTTTTAGTTTCTTATTTTTTACACTTTGTTTACCTTTATTGTAGACCAATTGCAAAAATTTATTCGCATCTTAGTTCACATATAACTTTGGTGTGGTTCCTTCATGTTCATATTGGGTTTTTTGCAATGCTTGTTTCATGTTTTCTTGTCGCTTACACGTGTTGTGTTTTCCTCCTAGTTTATTTAAGCCATAGAATGTTTTCCTTTTTGTTGTGTATTCATGTTTGTTTGCATTTATTTGTATTTGTATTTCATTTTTTTTTCAAAACTCACAAAAATATTAAAAATCAAATATTTCAAAATCAAAAAAATCATATACTTCAAAAAAAAAAAAATAAAAATAAATTACAAAATTTTCAAACAAACATACACTTATCACATAAATCCTACAATTGGAAAACCCTTTAAGTGAATTTTTCAACATTTCCACACAATCTTGGTAAAGTCATACTTTTTATCTACTACCCTAATGATTGTTCCAATCTTACAACTATCACTTTCTTCCCTTTTCATGATAAGCTAACTCTACTCTGGGCAATTCACAAAATTGTTTTTTTTTCCTTACGATATAACTTCGCAGGAGAAATTTATTTTCAATCATTTAAACAACGGATCCAACAAGAGTGTCGGAAGGATTCTCTTAGTTAATTAATCATACACATTGCACCCTTTGGATTAATTAAATTAGTCCTTAGTACCCCTTTAGTTAGTTAATTATCATTTATTAATTAAATGATTAATTAATTAGTGTGCACATCCTAGTCCACGCCACTCAGATTCTTAGTCAACAACCACTTTGGACTCCACTTCACCATTCCAGTCAACTCATGTTCTAGAATCTTGGAAAGGTGGGGGCAATTATATTGCATGCACAACCACCTTTTCGGATGCAAATTTTGCTAATTAATTCCTTTCTTGTCCTAAATGACATTGATTCTTACCCAATTGTTTAGTCCCCTCAACTACTATTTTTAGCGTGTGCATTCAATCATGTTCAACCAATTTCCAACCACTTCACCTCTCTATAAAATGTAGGACTATCCTATCCCATATCTTCTTGGATTCACAGTACAATAACTCTGTTAAAGTTGCTCCAATATCTGCATATTGGAAGCTCCTTAAATCTTCTCGTAGCATGGTCACAGTCCACGTTTGGAGGTCATTTCCTAGAGCATCCAAAATCAGTTTCTAACAAGGTTACACATCTTCAAATATCTCATAACCTTTTCTTGAGGTTTTTTTGGAGGATTACAAGAGGTTTGCAAGTTGTTTGTTTATTTTCCATTCTTGTGCTTTTCCATAGTTTACGATTATGTGTATAAAAACAATTGGTGTTAGCTTTATAATTTAATCAATGGAGGATCTTGGGTAATTCAGTTGAGAGCGAACTTGTTAAGTCCATGATTGCATTGATCTTGACAAATTTTATATTTTAGTGGTTGTTATTTGGTCAAAAACATATTTGGTACACGTCATTTGACAACTGGAAAAATAAATGCTACTTATTGATAAATTAGCGTAGAAATGGTAGCCCAATGCTATATTATGTCAAAGATGATTACATCTCGGATGTATCTTGGAAAGTTGGATGAAGTTAGTGAAAAGCATAACATCGGTTTATACACTTAATACACGAAATAATAATTTCTTTATTCGTACTTCTTTCATATTACACACAACCATTTATATAGGAAATAACTTTCCTAAAATATAGGAGGTAGCTATAACCTCTCCTATAACCACTCACTAACAACTCGTAACATACTCTCCTTAAATCTCTCACTAAACTCCTATTTACGTGAGTTGTTTATTAACAACTTCACGTATTACAAATATTAGTTATAACAAAACATATAATAAATAATATATCTTCACCCCCTTAATGTGAACACGACGAAGAACCATATTCGAAGAAATTGAACCACCTCCTGAAAGCACTTCTTAGACCAGGTACAAACTCCATAGATTATCTCTTTACCCTCGTAAAGGCGTAGTGTCGAGCTGAATTATGTAGGAATGCTCCCTTCCTCTTTGGGTTCTGTGGGACTTTCCCTTCCTCCCTGGGCGCCCGAATTCTGAATCTCCAAGATCCACAAGCTTCACACTAGCTGGATAACCATCCCTTGAGTCTACCTCAAAATATTCTCCTGCTCCCAAAAGTGAGTATTCTGAAAACATGACTCTTCCAAAAACTGAAAAGGGTTTATTCAGCAAACCATCACACTGCAAACAAGAACACTGAAACTAAACGAAAATAGAAACCACACTGCACACATGTCACCAAACCATCTATGCGGCCTCATCATTGATCTGACGAGAGGTCACTGAATGACCTCCTTCCTCCGTTTTCCTCCATCCTCCGATTATCTGAACTCAAAACAAGTAGTCTTCAGAATTATAATCAGGTTCATCAGTCACTCGTTCATCTTCTGATTCAGAAGATTCTTCTACAACTATATTTGCTTCATGTGGCTTCAATTTTCCACTGAGAAGATCTTTGGCTCAAGTCGTGCAAAATTTAGACATATGTCCTTTTTTCTTGCAATAAAAGCATTCTAAGTCCTCCTTTTTAAAGAACTTTTTGTATTTATTTTTCACATACATTGTCGTTTCTTCTTCTATATCTTCTTTAGTCCTTTTTTTCTTGAACTAGAAGAGTGATATCATATCTTCCAATGAGTTGGAAGGCATCTAACCAAGAGTGAAAACAACATTATTGTATTTGGGTGGTAAACTATTCAACATAATAGCTTTTGCATCCTTGTCATCTCTTTGGAGCTTTTACTTCTGCAAGTTGTCTCGAAGAGATCATAAATTGTTGATGTGACTAGACATTGTATCTCCATCACTCATTTTGAGCTTGAACAATTGAAGTTTCAGGGAAAACTTTGCATTGACTGATTTTGAACCAAATAATTTACTCGATTATCCCCGGATGTCCTTTGAGTTTTTATCTAGATCAACATAATGTAATTCAGAATTTGAGAGGGCAAGGCCAATAATGGCTTTGGCTTTATCATCTGTATTTCCCATTACGCGATCTGGTCGGATCGAAGGTGTTGGTTCTTTTCACCACTATCCTCAAAGATTTTTGTTCATCAACTGCATCTGGATCTTGACTTTCCATGTGTGAAAATTGAGACCATTGAATTTTTCCAATGGCATTTCCATTGTAAAAAAGATACAACCTATTATTCACCTAGACACAATTATAACAACAAGATGACAGTACTTGGAGACTCTTGACAAAATAACTTAAATTCAATATGAAAAACAATGAAAACATTTTTAATGACTCTTTTTGATGACATTGACAATATAACTCTTTTACCTAATTTGAAATAATAAGATCGACTCTTAAACAATTATAGACTAAAAGTGTAAAACCTCACAAGTGGACTTAAACCGAAATTGCATCACTCACTATATAAAATGAAATTACGTTGACTCAAATATTTAAAATAGGCATGACACAATCGACCACTAACTGCTAAAACTAGAATTTAATATAGATCTGAAATAGATCAAAACACTCTTATAGACATTGATCGTGGACACAAAAAAACTTTAGACCTGAATTCAATTTATAGACCAAAAAACATAGATTGACCGACCTAGTTTTTTTCTTCTGCTTGTATTTACTGCCATGAGGAAATATCTAACCCACTGGAACTCCACGCACTGATTCTTCTCCCATGTGTTGATCTCCACACACAGGTGACAGCTGTCAGGAAGATCTCAATGCACTGTACGTGGGCAGATTTCAGGGACGTTTTATAATATCATACGGCATGTTGAAGATCCTTGCATGGACGGATTTGATTACAGATTTGCATAGAAAATCATTCAATCAGAACTATCAGAGATTATTGTCCCTGATTTATACCAGCTCTCAATACACAGTCGCAAACCAGAATTTCGGGCTTGCAAAAATTCCACAGAATATAGTGGCGTTAAAACAATATGTGCAGATCAAAGAACAACGTTGTGGATCAATGCCGAGTCTGTTGGATACCGAATGTGATTGAAGGATCTGTCAAAGATGTGATATCAAAGAGTAATCGTGGCTTTGTATTTCACCCGAGTTGTGTCCATCAACGAATCTAAAACCTCGAGAAAATGTGAATACAGAGTGGACTCCACAAAATAGAAGAACAGACCTACGTTTTAGAGCTCTGGATCCTACCCGAAGGAGATTGACTACGGGACTGATAGAAGATGTCTTATCGGCACCAAATTCTGCTTAATAGTTGAGTTCACCACAGATATTAACACGGTTTCCAATGAGAAGAATGGACATCAAAACCGCCTTTCACGCCAGCTCCGAGTCAGCTGCAAATGCTCCAAATCAGACCTCTCACGTGAATCAAAGAATGAATGTAATTTGTTAGAAACAGAATCACAGTCACAGACGTCATTTCAATCTAAAATTGCACTTTTTAATTCACAAAGAAATGTAGTCTTCCATCACAATTAATAACATCGAAGAAGAAAAACTCTTCACAACTTAATCGAAACCGCTCTGAAACCAAATGAAAAGCATAACATTATACACTTGAATACATAGAAATAATACTTTTTTATTCCATACACTTTCATATTACACACAGCCATTTATATAGGAAATAGCTTTCCTAAAAGATAGGAGGTAGCTATAACCTCTCCTATAACCACTCATAACATACTCTCCTTAAATCTCTCACCAAACTCCTATTCACGTGAGTTGTTTATTAACAACTTCACGTATTACAAATATTAGTTATAACAAAACATATAATAAATAATATGAGTTGTTAACCAACTCATATTATATTACAATTAATAATCATGATTAATAATGTAAACAATATTAATCCTAACAATTAGAGATATGGCCTTTAATGAACCTTGGAAACATCCAAACGTGTAAGGTCTAATATCGATTGGAAGTAGAGAATGTCTCCATCCTAATTCCCTAAAAACAAATATGTGAAAAATGAAATGTTTGCAGTTTTTAATGTACCTTTCCAAGGCTTGAGGCTGAAAATAAGTATTTGGTGACAAACCCTAAGAATCATATATGAAAATACACCAACACCCAATTGAAAATAATTAAATTTATATAACAGAAGATCCAACAATATTAAAAACCCTAGCAACGATTTGAAAATTACAATTTTAGGGTATCAAAACAAGCTAAAAATGTTAATTAATATCCTTCTAGGGCAGCGATTGTACCAACACTTAGGAACAATCATTCACATGCAATATGGACTGAAAATTAACATAGAAATATCCCAAATACTCAATAAATCCAACAAGATGAAATCTAGAGAAAATATGTATTTTGTAAATTTATTTCAAGTGCAAATACAATTGAAACTTCAAAAATTCATAACTCCATCAATACTTGGAGTTTCAACACAAACCAATGCTCAAAATGATCTTGAAGAGACTAACTATCCAATGAAAGTGAAATCACAATTTTCCAACCATGGAAACCCTCTCAAAATTGATCGAAACTTCCCAGGTGGGTCGCTCCAAAGAAGGAAGGGTGCCAACACCCTAGAAAGTTCCTAGCTGAAGTAGGAGTTCCCTAAGCATGATAAAACACCTTGTTGTTTGAGAAATATACCAATTAAATTCACTTGTGAGTCTCATATGAAGCCATCAATGCATCAAATGAGGGTTTCCGTCCCCAAGTGTTGTGACTATTGAGGGTTTTGTCCCCAATAGGATCCAATGAGGGTTTTCATCCTCAAAGTTGAGCCACACCAAAGGTCTTCATCTTCAGTGGAGAGTAGGGCACGTCGTGCACAAACCCAAGATATCAATCTTTGAAATAAACATGCATAACCTTTCTTAGGCCATTTGATCCACCTTTATATCCTCTTTTTGGTGCCAAGGATGAATTAGAAGCCCAATGCACTTTTTAATCTTCCCTTAAGAAGACTGACCTCATAAGAGTATTTAAAAATACTTTTTATTTTATAATAATAATATGAAGTTGTCCCAAAATAAGAATTGGTTGGGCCCAACTTAAAATATTATTAATTATTTTTAATTTAGAAAAGGGGACATTACAATCCTCCCTTCCCAAATTTGTTTTCCCTCAAGCAAAATGCAAGCTCCTGGATCCCAAATAAATCTATGTGGCTCCTTCTTTGATGTACTTGCACATGAAGCAAACTCATTAAAGGAAAAATGTGTTCCCTTCTTCATCCACTCATGCTTTGCGGATATGATGGCTAGGTCCCTTCCTTGGCTTGCCACCATCTCATAATTTCCATTCAAATGATGGATTCCCAAAACTTCAATAATGTTGTCCCAAAAATAGTTGTAACCTTGCATTTTTCTCTCAAAAATCAGAATGTAGGTGGTTGGAAACCCCCTTAAATCAGCCACAAATATGCCAATGTTAGTAGTAGTGTGGAATTTCTTCAACCTTATAATTGGAGGCTCTTTTTTTTGGTGTCTCATAAGTAGGAAAGTAGTTGGAAAAGTTGTGAACAAATAGAGGAAAGAAGGTACAGACACTGTAATCATGACCTATCTCCAAAAAATTCCAAACTACCCATGACATGGGTGTTGGAAACACCCCAACATTGATGGAATATGCCCCAACAATGCCCAAGAACAACCATTCACTAACTTCAATGATTGAATCTACTTGTATGTCATTAAATATAAAAAATTCACATAGCTTACCCACTTCCCATATCAAGCATCTCATTCCCCGGTAATGGTGACTATCCTCCCATCACTATTTTCCCAATGAGTTGATATATGAAAAAGAGGACCAAAATGAAATTCCCCTAACTATTGTATTTTAGAGGTGTGGCCTTTTTGTAGCAACCCATCATTGACAATGGTGTTTAAGGTACAATAAAATTCATATGTGCCCTCATAAGTTTCCTTATACACAAAATTCTAGAATAATAAAAAGCGAGTAGAAGCTTATACCTTGTTTTTCATAAGGTCATTTGGAATCTTCCTTTTAGTCAATTTGGACTTGAATCAAACCAACTCTATATTTATGGCTGAAAGTGGTGTTTTTCACCCCAATGTGCTCCTTGAAATTCACTTTATAATAATAGCTATTCTTACCAAGTGCGAGCAATCCTCATTGCGAAGAATTTCCTGATTATAAGTGCCTTACTTATTGCCCCAAAAAAACTATTCGATGTTCCTTCTTGAAAAATCCTTCCATTATGTCATTAGAAAGATGATTTTTGACATAACCTTGTAGTAATAGTATTTATCTAGTCAGTTGTTATGTAAGAGAGTAGCCGACCATGTGATTCCCAAATATTTTCTTCAACATTCACTTCTTTCCTCATGCCATGAATTCTTATTCCCCCAACTTGGTCATAAAATTCCAGTTTTTATCATGATATTTGAGAGTGAACTCCTCCAATGTTTGTATTCATTGGACCCCAAGAACAATTTCATCATTAGCTAGTTCAATCACAAAAATCATCACATACCTCATGAACTCCCAAGAGAATTGACAATTGTACTATTTTCCTTGCACAAAGTATGATGGTGCCATTCTCTACCAGCATAGTGACCCCTTGGTTATGAAGAAGACCCTTCACCCAGAATGGGTGATAAGCATGAGTGCCACACATTAGAGTAAGGGTGTTGCCCTTCCACCATATTCTCTCTAGCTCTTTCATATTTATGGAATCATGGAATGGAAAATCAGACTTACTAACATGCCCTTGATGCCTCAAACATAGGTATCCTCCCACATTGCACCTATGTTCCACATGTGGAAACAATTTTGGAATTGAGCCCAAGAATCCACACAACAAAAAGTACTTCTTACCTCATTATTCCATGGAGTATGAGGTGCATAATGATGTCCAATCGGTAGTGACATAGAAGGACATAATAAGCATGAAATATGATCACCTTCCCAACCAGCTGTGTGTGAGAGCAACATACCAACAATGACATATCAACAAGCAACCAAACTGAGATAATCATGTACCCAGGGCTGCCTATGACACTCTTATGACTCAAAATTTTTGAGTTAGGAACAACACTCAAAAAATACCTTAATGGTGCCCTTCTTTCACGCATGATGTCATCCTCATAGGTCCTTAGTAAATCTGATTTGAATTCCTTATGTGGCTGCCCTATCGACCATTAGAATTCAATAAACTGTCATATAACATTATAGGATTTTTACCCTTCTTTGGATGATAAGGAAATTAGGAATATTCTTTGTGGATACATTCATCAACTTTCTCCTTAGTATTTATCGCTTGAAAATTTCTAGTGAACTGAAAGTAATCACGAGGAACCGGAAGTTCCTTTCCTCCATGAACATACCCTTCTATAATGTCATCCTCTTTTCCCTTATGCAAATCTGATTTCTTTTCAACAATTTTCCACAAGCACCCATTAGAAACCAATGAAATATCATTAAATATTAAAGAACTTTTACCTTGGGACACATGCTCCATGATTTCCCTAGGTTCATGCTTCAATCCTTCATCAAATTGTGATATCTTCACGTTGCTGATCTGAAAATCAGTCAAGAGCTTTACTTTGGCAATGGTGATGGGGGCTTCTAGGGCTTCAATGGGTTGTTCCTCTCGATGCCCAACAACTTCGGTTGTTCTTCTTCCTTCTTTGGCTCAAGCTCCATGATTTTTCCTCCTTGACTTGTGTCGTGGGTTCTTTTATGGGTTTTTCTTCTCCATTACTTGCATCTCTAGTTTTTATTCTTGTGTAGTTTATGACAAAGGCTTGAGTTTTGATCTTCCATCTCGAACCGATCAATTAATATGATATATAATTGGTCATATCATCGAGCTTATATAGATATATATTATGACATAATATTGGTATTTCTATGTGGTTTATGAATCATTGAGTATGCAATTTAAGGAATAAGAGTTCTTATTGAAGGTTATGGTGAATATCTCCTAGTAACCAATTCAAGGTATTACAAAATGAAGACTATACCAAAATTTCCCCAAACGAATTCAAATTTAACCTCTCATTTAGACATGAAAATTGATACAAACTTAGGTGGGGTGGACTTAATGAATTCAACCGGGATTGAAGGCCCTTGGGATGAGTAAGATGATGAAGAAGATAGATGATGATGAGATTTCATTGGATGTCACTTTCCCTCCCTCTTCTCAATACCCAAAGTTGGTATGGACATGTTCTCAAAATTATAACCCTAAAACCGAGAAATCGGGGATGGGAGTGGTTTATTAGTTTTATCCCTAACAGTAGCATCATTTGACAAAATATTAGGCCTCCCAATGTGAGTCATGTAATTGATGTAAGTGTTGAGAAAGGGGAGGATTACTGGAAAGAGAATTTTGGAAACCTAAATAAGATGTTGAATAATCGGTGGATGGAAAATCCTAGATCCTTGGTTACTCGAATCCCAAAGAAGTTTGCTTGAACCAAATTCATTGAAGAAATTACAGATTGTATAACACTGTTGAGACACTTAGTAGGGAATGATTCTACCTTTGTGTTATAGGATTGGATGTGTCTATTTATTTTTCTCATATTGGTGACCAAGCCTCCCACCCATTGGGGAGAGTTAATCGAAATTCTATCCATTCTCAAATGATGCAAGTAGTTGTTATAGCTAGAGAGGAATTTTCTAGCATCCTAGAGTTCTACACAACTTCCTACTTAGTATACAATGTTACATTCCATATAATATTCCCAGGGTTGAGGAAGGAAAGGGATCCTAACACCTACAAAGTATATGACATATTTCCCCAACTGAATTTAGTCAATTATGGGTCTCAATTTAGAATAGTAATTGGTACATTCTTTTCCTCTATGATATGTTTGTTTTCCCCTACTTGGAAATATGAAAGAATGACCTATGAAGCTAGGAGGAGCATGGTTGGATGGGGGCGTTAATGTTCTCGTATATGGATCCGACATCCAAACATATACCTAATATCAAGTTTCCTATCATTTTTGGTAGGTATACCTTCCCTAACTTAGTTAAGGTAATATTGGTTGAAGATGAAATGATAAGTTTCTATGTTGAATATTTTTCCCCATGAATAATTATGATATTAAATGGTTCATGCACCAAGTCATAGGTTTTGAATCAAAACATCAACCACACTATGAATATTATTGGATGGATTTTTGGTGAGAAGAAGAATTCGGGATACAAACTTATTCCAGGATATGCTTGACTCATATTGTTGATTACAAGGTGGCCATGGTGCCTCAGGAGGTGGTTGGTGATGGAAACATAGTTATCTTGGAGTACACCTAGAAAAACATGGAAATAAAACCTCTTCCAAATATAAACTGGGTTGTCAAGAAATGAAGTCCTTAAAGGCTATTGATCAAAGGAGAACCCTTATTTGGTTCTTAGATCAAAGAGTGGACATGAGTCAATAAAATACCGTTATACTTGGGAGTATAAGCTCATTGTCATTATTGATGATGTGCTCCTAGCCTTTAGGAAGGAAACATGCACCACACGAGGGAACTACACATATTTCTTTGAAGACACCTGTCACTTCTCAAGCCGGACATGAGCTAAGTGCTTACACTAGAAATACTAGGAATTATGTTTCCCAATTGGCACAAAATATTGAATATATTTTGAGAAGGACAACTCCTCTCATTATTACTCCTATTTGGGTTTGTCCCATTTGGTTCTTCAACAAAATTTTATTCCTCTAAAGGACATGGTAAGGGAAGCGCTAGTTAATTTTCTAGTAGGGATAGTGAAAAGAGAAAAGTTGAGGAAAAAAATACTCCAAGAGGAGTAGTCAAAGAGGTTTTAGTCAAGACGAAGAGGATTCAGATGAAATCCCTCTCATAAGGTGTAAGATACCAAGGTATGTGACTTCTATTGCATAAAGAGTTGTCATGCATGTTGGGAGTGAAAGGACATCAAAAGAAGAAAAATCAGTTAAGGAGAGTAGAGTGCCTCCTCCAGGCCCCATGCCTTGGGTTCCTCCACCCTTGGAGGATATATTGATTCTAGGAGCAAGATTGGTCATGGCCTAAATTTCCAAACCTAGTGTTCTAGGAAAAAATAGTTTCACAATTCAAAATTCAAGGGTCCCAAAATTATAAAGTGATAAAGGGAAAGCAACAAAAGCTCAACCCTAAACATGAGAGGATATTTTTAATTTTTGGAGACCCTAGGAATGGACCAGGGGGTAATGTTGTTGTGACTACAAGTCAAGAAGTAACTAGTGTTGAATAAGAGAAGGGCCCCACTCCAAGTGAAGATCCTAAGGGTTAGAAGGATGAAGGAAAAGAAAGTTTTGGTGTAGTAGTAGAGAAAAGTGTGGAGACCCTACAAGAAAGTACTGGGAAAATATAATATGTTGAAGAACCCATGATCATTGTATTGATGGGAAGTATAGAGGTGTTGTCATGATAAGAGAAACAAAAGAAAAGGAATCATACATACAAACCCTCGATACAACTACATGATCATTAGCCTCTAGTGAACCTGTGGAGGTATCTCCTCAACTTATTGATTCAAGGAAACAGTCTTGCCCACCCCTTACAAATGAAGAAACCAGAGTCATCAAGACCACTGAAATAGTTGTTGAACAAGAAACATGGGGATAAGGTAAAATCTCACAACACAACATCATAGCCTACAACTGAGGGAGAAACAAGTAGAAAAACAATTGAATGAGGCTGAAGTAACAATTTTTGATAGTCACATGGTTCCCCATTCATCTCATTAGATGACTGTGGCACTAGTAAGGAAACAAGTTATTAGTGAAGAGCTACTCCTTGGGGGATGGTTAGAAGAGGATCTTCCAAAGTAGAAAAAGGTGAAAGTACATTTAAATACAGATGACTTGATAAGTACTGCATCTTTAAGATCATCAAGGCCACCCAAGAAGGAAAAAACCATGTCTAGGACATAGGTGGTAAACCAAGGAAGAAGATAATTAAAGGTAGCCACTCCAAAAACAAGGTTTTAAAGGAAGTTTCAAATTTATCTGAATTTAAGTTACTAGGATCCCCTTGGGTAAACAGTCCACTGAGGGACTAAAACATGATCTTAAAGTTGTATTCTATGATGTTTTCCAAAAGATTGATAAGGACAAGGAAACAAAAGAGAAACTGAAGGAGAAGGTTGAGGCCTTATCGGGCATTTTTAGAAAAATTATCCAAATACCTCTAACCAAAAGCATTTATTATTGAGGTCATAAGCACTTCTTTAGAATGTAGAAGAAATTAGTGCAAGGAATGATACCAATAAAGAGTGGGAGAGAAAATTGATTGAGAAAGGTATCCAAATCATGATAAAGGTAATTACATGTTACAATCAAGTTACTGAACATTTGGATGATGGTGATGCATTAATAAAAAATATCAAGCTGAGGTAGAGCGTTGGGATGGCATGTTGCCAAAACTTGAAACTATAAATTCTATAATGAATAAGAATTTGAGAGATAAGGAATATTTCCTCTGGAAATTACAAGGAAAACATTTCCTATGTGAGGATGCTATTAAGTTGAGAATTGAAACATTAGGGAGTTGTATAGGCAAGCTACAAGACTATGAGGGAGAAGCTGGAAAGTATGTGGATGATATAGAATCTAAAATAGAAAAGATGCTTCCTCTTGAAAGAGGTTATAGGTCGAGACTACAAATGCAAAGAAATTGATTGAAATACTCAAGAAGCATGTTGTAGGTGAATATGAGACTCAAAAAGGGTTCAATTATTCCTCCCTCCAACGGTTTGTGCATTTAGAGGGATACATTAATAAATTATCCAAAATAATAAAGAAGGAGAGGGGTATATTAAAAAAATGCATCAGCTCCTATCAGACAGGAGACAATCTTCTAGTTTCACATGAGGTTTGGATGATGATTTTATTTTAAGTATGTTTAAAAGATATGATGCATTCAAGGAAAATCTAAATGTATAGGAAGAGATCAATACTATTGAGCTCGAATAATCCTAGGATCATTCTTTATTCCATTTTCTTTATTCTTCTATTAATTCATATTTGTCCCAAAGGTAACAAAGAGGAAGAATTTGTTTGAATGATTGAGGCACATAAAAAAATCCTTGTAATAATGAATGCATGAGGTATGACAGGGAATGAGAAGACAAAATTGGTTGATTAACAAAAAGGATATCCCATGCATCTCTATGATGTCAATCATGAAACAAAGTAACTCCAAATTGGCGCATCAAAGCAATATCTTTATGTTGGAGAAGTCTTTTTTTTTCATTTTTTGGCGGGTTCATCATGTTTGTCTTTGTATTTTGGATCTTCTATGTAGTTTTGGGGGAATGGGGGTATATTACTCTATGGGAAGCATTGTATAAGAATGGAAGCTTGTCTTATTCTAGGGTTGATGATTTTTGTTGATAGCTCATTGTAAATTGCTCTAGGTTCTTTATTTTATAAAAATGTAGAGTTCTATTCTCCAAAGTTGTGAATGCCAAGGTGGTTGCACTGTACAACCATTAGTAGGCATTGAGGGCATCCTGTATATGTCCCCTTGTTAAAACTTATAGGAATAGAACAAGTTGTTTTGATTTAGCATTTATTTTCATTTTGTACATGAATATATGATCAAAGGACTATGGATTTTACTACAATCTTATACTTATTGCAGATATGGAGTACAAAAATATAATTTATGGCTATTACATTTATTTAGTTACTGCATAAATATTGTTTTGTAGTGCATACTTTGTAATATTTAGGTTCAGTTATAAAATCCCCATGGAAATACTTCTTTGGAATGATTTCTATCATCCTCTGAGTTTATTTTAGGTGTACGAAGTGGAAGAAATATATATTTTGTTAGGATTATTACTCAAGTGTTTGTGCTAGGGATACTTGAGATTAAATGGTAATATTTACAAGATTTAGGTATTAATGAATGCAAATTCCTTTTGAAGTCATGTTTGATTGATTTTGTCTTCTTTGCATTATGGAATTAACAAGCTGTCATGACACTTATTAGAACTTTACTGTTATGAATTGATCATCACCCACTCCCAAATATTTCTAACCAAAAGTATACTACCATCCTACCCCTCACAAGCACATCATATTTGCATACCATACATGTGTTATTATGTAAAATTGCATTATTATTGCTTATCATGAATGCATTTTCCTCAAGTGAAGATTAGGTTCTAAACAACACTAAGTTCCTTTTAATTTTTCTTTACACAAAAATGATGTCTATGAACCATTTTTTTTTTCTTTAGTGACTTTGGTTTGATTCTCTAAGTATGTGTAATACTTGTGTGGCAACTCTTGCGGCGGGTATTATATCCATGGCTAAACTCAGCTCAAATTGACCTAGCCCTAGTTTAAAGGAGATGAAATTGTGATATATCTCCATCATTCATGTCACCCTTGGGTTATCTCACCCTAATTCAAACAAATCTAGAAGTGGTAGGGTTTAGACATACCCTTTTTGAGGTGTCTCCCAATCATTTTCCAGGACGGTTATAAGATAATGTTTGATACATCCCTTGTATTCAAATGACATTTCCTTTAAATCCATCATTATTCAAGCCATTTTGTCTCAAAATTGATGCCTAGTTGCTAGGGTGTAATATTGAGAGCCAATGCACAACACCTTCAATGGTTAATAGTGTTCCTTCTATGGCTTATTTAGAGAGGTTTACACCCACACCACTGAAAATTTCAATGTTGCTGAATCAAATTAGCTACATGCTCATGATTCAACATTGAATCATGGTTCTGATCTATTAAAAAATGTAGAATTCATCAAGACTTATATAAGACCACATTGAAATAATGTAATCAAAGAGAAAAGTAAGGTAAGGTTCCCTATGTGATTGAGGTGAGAGATGGGGTTCTGTAGGAAGACATGTTGCAAGGTGGGCCACAATATTGGGGGTGTAAGTGAGGTCACATTTGGATGTTAGCATTGAATCATTATCACAACAAAACCAAAGACATGTAGATCTTGTTATTAAAAAAATGGAAAACATGTTTGAGAGTATTGGTAGGTATCGAAAATTATATATATATATATATATATATATATATATATATATATATATATATATATATATATATATATATATATATATATATAATAATGAAAAATCATAAATAATTATAGGCGTAAGTGCAGAAACATGATTCTTGAAGGGAATAAAATTCAGCCTTGGATCCAAAGATTTGGAATGCATTAAAAGAGGGTATGTGTTCTGTGGATTTTTTGGAAAGAAGTAGCAGGGGAAAAAATAAATAAATTCCATGACATCTCAATGTGATTTTGGAAGAGTAGGGGTGAGAGTAAGAAGAGAAAGATTTGTAAGTTTTTTAATTATGTAATTATTTTTTACCTTCTTCTACCTGACATACCTGATCATGGTTTGAGTTTAATTGGTGCTAAAATGACATGATTTTGACCAAATTTGATCTTTTTTCTAGGAGGAGAAACATGATAGAGAACCTATAATTGATGAGATACATTTATTGACAAAATAATATTCTATGAAGACTCAAATGATGCAAGATAAGAGAAAATTTCTTCCTCCAACAGTTTCATCAATCAAAATCCATGAAGTAATGTTGTTATGTTGGAGTCTCTAAACATCCTTTTTTTCTATTGATTTGTTAATTAGTTTTGAAGAAAATTTTCTAAAACCATTCTCAAAGCTTCCAACACATCTAATACACCTCTTGGGCATTGACATATAATCTAACACATATAAACATTTTTGTATGGTATTATTATCTAACCCTTCTTAAAGCATCCAACACATCTAATAAACCTTATGTGTTATGCCATCTAACAAGCACAAATGTTATGTAGAATGAGATGATGAAAGGGAGGTCACAATCTCCACCTTCAACAGATTCATATGCTAAAATCCAAGAACTACAGTCACATGTTGCAATATCTGGTAATTTTTATTAGATGAGAGTTATGGAAACGTTTTTTAAAAAAGGAGGTATTATCATATAAGATGACTAAAAATGGATGCACTTTCGTCTTGATTGCACCAAATATTAGTGCATGGAATAAAAAGATAAAGATCCTAATTCTTTACAGGTAAAATTGAATAGTCGTAGATTCCAAGTGCTGGTAAAGTTATTGACTTTAGACCAATTAGTCTATGTAATACTATTTACAAAATTATTACAAAGATAATTTCTTTCAGGATCAAATATTTGTTGGATGGTTTTATTTCTCCAAATCAGGAGCCTTTGTTGAAGGTAGACAAATCCTTGACAATGTTATTACTATTCATTCAAGTGGATGTTTCAAAGAGGGAGGCAATGTTGCTAAAACTTGATATGAATAAGGCATATGATAGAGTGTCATGGAGATTTCTTAGGATTATTCGGAAAGGTTGGGATTCCATGATCATTTTATAAATTTGATTATGGAATGTATTACCACTCCTAAATACTCTATTCTTATCAATGGTAAGTCAGAGGGGTTCTTTTCATCTGGGAGGGGTTTGAGACAATGGGGGTCCTTTGTCCCCTTTTCTTTATATTATTGTGGCAGAAACTTTAAGCATACTTTTTGCTGACCAAAGGAAAAGGAGGATTTTGAATGGTTTAATTATTTCTAATGGTTTGGACCCTATTTCTTTACAATAGTTTGTGGATGATACTTTTCTTTGGGTAAGGAAACTATCTCAGAAGCAAGGGACTTCAAGGATATTCTTCAAGACTTTGAAGAAGTTACTGGTCAACTTATTAATTTTTGAAAAATTTCTATAATTTTCTTGAATGTGAATGAGGAAGCTCATAATAGAATTGTGGCTGTTTTGGAGTGTCCAATCATTTCATTGCCTTGTGCATATTTGGGAATGCCTTTGTTTAAGGGAAGGATGGTTCTAGATAATTGGAATGCTCTTGTTAGTAGGTTTCAAAAGAAGCTTGCTACTGGAAAGGTACTTTATTATCACAAGATGGAAAATTACAACTCCTTTAGAGTTCTTTACAGAGCCTTCCGGTGTATCTTATGTCAATCTTTAAAATGCCTACAAAGATAAGAACTGTGATTACCCAGATTTAGTGGAGATTTATTTGGTTGGGTATTGAATCAAAGGATATAATCCCCTATGGCCTGGGGACAGGTCACTCTACCTAAGAATGTGGGAGGATTGGGTTTGAAGGAATTAAAGAGTATGAATATGGCTCTTATGGATAAGGTAGGGTGGAGACTTCAACATGAGGATGGATTGTGGGCTAAGATTCTTAAAGCTAAATACATGTATGCTGAGCAGATCTCTTTTATTTCAAATGATATCATTCTGAAGGCTCTTGTTTTTGGAATGGTTTGGTAAAGTGTAGGGGTTTGTTGATGAAAGGGAGTAAATGGGAAATTGGTGATGGTAACAGGATCAAATTTTTGGCAGGATTGGTGGATTGATGAAGGACCTAAACCAGCCGTTGTGGAGAAATGTTTCTAATCATTTCATTTCTACAATTGGTAGCCTTTTGAGAGACTATTGGATTAGAACAGATTGGGGTTGGTCTTGGAGATCTCTTCATTGGGATGGTGAAGATGAGAATATCAAGGAGGCTCTTCAAAATCTCAATACTAATCTGGGTGGTGTTTATATTTTGTCAAGACCTAAACCATATGTTCTTATATGGGTAGGGACAAAGGATGGTGAGTACTCTATGAGAACTGGATATTGTATTGCTCGTAATGGTCCTCAACCAAACCCATGGTGGAAATCTCTCTAGGATAATACTCTTATTCCCAAGGTGAATTTATTTTTGTGGCATGCCATTCAAAATAAAATCCTTATAGTTGATAACTTGTAGGATAAAGGTATGTTGATTCCAAATAGGTGCATTCTATGTAAATATGATAATGAAACAATTCAACATTTGTTCCTCCAATGTCCCTTTGCTCAAAAAGTTTCCTCCAAAATTCTGAGATTATTTTAGGTCTTGTGGGTTTATCTGGAAACTTTTCTTTGATTAGTATGAACAATGGAATTGTTCTTTTTTTCTAGGTGTTTTTCAAAAGCCTAGAAGTTGGTGTTACCCCATTTCATATGGGGAATATGGCTTGAAATAAATCATAGGATTTTTAGGGAAAAACAAAAACTTTTGATAGAGTGGGGAATATGATTATGGGAGATTTGATTAGTAATCTTTCCATTATTAGATTTAAGGAAGAAAAAAGTGTTCCTAATTGTGAAAGGGAAATCATTCAAGCTCTGGGAGTTGGTAAAAGCATTCAATGAGTTCGCTATGGAAGAAGAATATCAGGGATAATGTGAAGTGGGAAAAACCTATGGCTGGATGGATGAAACTTAAGTTTGGGTTTAGCTAGTGTGGGTGGTATTATTAGAAGGGACAATGGTTCTTTCTTTATAGCCTATGCTATGCCTATAGGCAATAAAACCAATAATTATGTGGAGGCCTATGTAGTTTTGTATGGTTTAAAGTGGGCTAATCATTATCAAATTAGAAAACTTTATGTGGAAGGGGACTCTATGTACATTATTAATGCGATGAAGGGTAAATCAAAATATCATGTTAATTTGAATGCTATTATGGATGATATTAGGAATTTATTATTGAATTTTGAGGAGATTCAAATTGAACATGTGTATCGGGAAGTGAATGCTTGTGTGGACACATTGGCCAGTTATGGTGTACGGGCTCATCATAATCATATATGGAAAGATGAGGTGGATCTGCCACCATCAACTAGGGTTGTCCTTCATGTGGAGTGACATTTATGTCAAGTGTGGGATTTGGATTTGTGTAATCCTTTCTCTCATTAGCGTATGTGCGGGCCCAAAGTTCTATTATTTTACTCTCGTTTGGTGTTATATGGGAAATTTTTTGTTTGTTCTAGTTTTTGAAGGTGTTGTATAGTTCTTCCATCATGGGTGGTAACAGAGTGAGGGTGGAGCCTTCATCCTATTTGGCTATGGAAAGGGATATAACTATCTGGGATATTTTTAAAAATGGGGAGTTACTCATTTCTTTTGAAGCTTCAGGGTTATGATGAGAATGTTTGAAGGAGTTTGTGCAGGTTTGGGATAAAGGGGTTATGACTATGCGTGGTGTGAGTCTTGTTAGTTTCAGAGGAATTGATTGGTAAGGTTACTAATATGGATTGTAATGGATGTAATTTTTTAAGGAAAAAAGTGGTTTTAGGAGGAAGTTTTCAATTTCCTTGATATTGATGAGAAGATTGTTCATATGGATGATGGTATAGCCTGAAACTCTCTTTCGTGGCATTGATATGAGGTTTGTTTTATTATTATGAAGTATTTCACTCTTGATGGGAAGTTTAGGAAGCTCCATACCCAACATTTCATGTTGTTAAATCACTTCCATAGAAATAGGAAGGTGAGAATTCCTTTCTATTTGTTTAATTCCCTACAAGCTTCGGTGAAATATTTTCAAGTGAAGACTGTGGATGTTTTGTTGCACCAAGGGTTAATTCTTCTGCTACTCAAAGCTGGTACCCCGATTCCTTAAACCAAAAGTGTTGGAATTAGGTATGGTGAAGATTGGGAAGAACATTTGACTCTGGCTGATAGATGCAGGCTCAATGTTTTGAAAGAGAAGGCTAAGAAGGAAGGCTGGATACGACGTCCAGATGTTCAATTTATTGCAAGGAGAATCCAGATATGATTACTTCGGAGGGTTGGAGTGAGGGAAATGTTTTCATAAATTTCCTTGCCAGTAAAATTGAAAGCCTTGAAGATATGGTTACTCACTTGAAAGTTGAGAATAAGAGTTTAATCAAAGGAGCTCAATGTTATGGTGTAGAGCTCCAGATGCTTAGAAATAGGGTGGATATCCTTCAGGAGATGGTAGCGGTGAGAAGGGGAAGAAAATGATGTTGGAGGTTAGCAGCTCTGAGGATGATGATGATTATGCCAACAAGGGTGGGGTAGCTGGACCGAGTTCAAGGACATGGGCCAAAAGTACCTGAGGGGTCATTTGTGGCCTTGTTGCTGACCTTTGTTTTGGTTTTTTTTTTTTGGGTTTGTTGCTAGTTTGGGTGGTCTTGGTTCTCATTGTGTTGCTCATGTAGAGTCAAACCCTTCTTGACTCAAGCAGGGTTTCTTTTGGGCTGAGTTTTTTTATAGATATATTTTTGGATTTGATCTCACATTGTAATCTATTTCGTATATGGCCCTTAGAGCCTTTCCAAACTTTATCTATTAAAATAATTTGAATAGTTGTCACCATTATACATATATTTTTATATATAGGAATCGGATTTATATATCTTCTCATTTGACTCATATATATATATATATATATATATATATATATATATATATATATATAATATATAAGGAAATAATGAAAAGAAGATATAGGTGGAGGAAAAGGTAATGCTCATGATGAGACCTATATCGGCCATGCTAACAGTGAGAAAAATATTTTTAGAAAAAGATGACATGGTAAGTATATTGGACTTAATCTTATGTATATGAGTTTTTGTTTTTCACTTATTATTTACTTCAAATATACTAATATTACTTTTTGTGCTAGTGTTTGAAGAAAACTCAATTTCTAGTGGGCGATAAAGTGGAAATGATATATTCAATCACATAAAAAGTTACAAGCATGGAAGGATACATTCACTTGAGACATGTCATGGAGAGAGGCTTGGTCCAAATGATGTCAATGTTTGTGTACTAAAATTGTTGATATGTGTTCTATTAGTGTAGGTTATTATTTATCCTTTTATTTATTTATTAGGATAATTATTGTACTTGGGTTATCCCTACACTTGTTGAGTTAGCTTGCTTAGGTGTACTAGTTGTGTGGAGTTAGCTTGTTAGTCTTGTGGAGTTAGATTTCTAGTATTATAAAGTTAGCTTAAGCTGCTAATATCGAGTTAGTGATATTTCTCACCACTAATCTAGGTAGTAGTTGTAATTCCCTCCTTCTATATGTACATTCTAATTATTAAGCTAATGTAAGAGAATGTAATTCATTATATGTGATTTTCTATTAGCATATGAGATCTTATGGCTAGGAACAATCTTCTTATCACTCCTTTCATATTCCTCTTCCTTATAAGGACAAGCTAGATGGTTGCACAAATTTATCTCAAAAACAATGTTCCTTTTTAAAATGGCCGATAGAGTTATTGTGCAAGTATTTTATACAAGACTTATAAAAATATCTCATGACATTGAGATGTGAACTGAAAAATACTCCTATTTAACCCGACAATGTTATGTTTCTTAGAAAAATAATTTTCTTATGGTGGCATTAGAAAAATTCTAATTTCTAATTTCTTTTTGATATTCTATAAAGAATCTATGTCATTCTTTTCATTGTCATCATTATACATTCTCTTTGATTCTATGGATTTGATTGTGTTTTGATATTATGATTGAGTAGTGATATTTATATTTGAATATTGTAGGATGTAGATGAAATCAATGGAGAGGGAGATGAGGATTTGAGTACATATGGAAAAGAGATGAAGAAAATATTGGCTTAGACAAATTTGGGTTAGAAGGTGATAATGGGGACAAAGATGTATGCTTTTCCACTCTTCCTATAAGTATATTTTGATCATTCCTCCCAATATTTAAGCCTTATTGTTTTGATCTAATTGACTTTGGTGCTTATGTGATTGACTCTGGAAATTATGTGATAGAATCTAGAGCTCCTAAGATGAACTTGGGTGCTCCTCGGATGAACTCCTATGCTCCTTAGATGAACTCCGAGCTTGGATGATAGACTCTTGCACTCCTTAAATGAAATATGATGCTCAACTAATATACTTGGTGCTCCTTAGATGAACTTGGGAATTTAGTAGATAGAATATAGAGATGGTTAACTACCATCCTAGGTTGGTTAACTTAACTTCAAGATTAAACTGGTATTTATGCATGCTTTATATAATGTCAACTTTTGTATAAAATATTGGGAACATAATGTAGGTAAAAAGGAGAAAATGGCTATTTTGGGGACTCATAATCTCCCCCACACCCAAACTCATGCAAGTCCCTTTGCAAGATATTATTATTCTCTTTCTTCATCATGGAGTTTCATCAAATCATACTTATAAAGATAATGGCCAATTAGTTTTTTTTTTTTGACTTTGGTACCCTTTATTTTTCTAATTTTATGCTCCCATAGAGTGAAGTCAACTAAACCTTGGTATTTTTGGATTTGATTGTATTAATTTCTTCCATTATTATACCTTTATGTTTTTTTTGGAGGATGGTGAAAATTATGAACCTATTAAAGGAAGTGATTTTGTAGTCACCTAAGTTGCATTTCAAGACAATTGAGAGTGAAAGGAGTAGACTTGGACAACAATCATTTTCTCATTCTACAAGTTTAGTTTTATTTTGGTGAATTTATTATGACACAATCCAACAAGATTGAGATTTAGTCCTAAAACCCTACATGCTATAGAAATCTTTATTGGATTTTGTTTTAGACCATTTTTGTTTCTTACCAATTTATAAGTGAAATGACATTGATTAGTGTATTGATATTATGATTGAGTAGTGATATTTATATTTGAATATTTAAGATGAAGATGAAGATAATGGAAAGGGAGACGAAGATTTGAATATATCGGGAAATATTTGAAGAATCTATTGGAAAGACAATATGGGTTAGAAGGAAAAGTCTTACTTCTCTGCATAGTTCTTTGTTGCTATTTTTTTAATGTTGTCCCAATGCATGGGATCTTCAAATTGTTCTATCCTTCCTCCTTGCTGCGTGAAAACTTGTTTCTCTTTGCTAAATTTGTTCCATTCAATGCGTGAAGATTCCCTTGTGGAATATTTTATCTTCGATTTGATTTAGACTATGTTTTCTCCTAAAAAATGTGTGAACTATTCTTTGATGTATGTTGGATTCTAACTCTATGTCTTATTCTTGCATAGATTTTCCTTGGCTTGCATGGAAATTTATGTGGAGTGCATGGGAATATCCTTTACTATTGTCTTTGACTATTCTCACTCTCTGGGCGTGCATGGGAATGCTTTGTTGCTATCTTTTCATTGATGCATTAAAACAAAACTTGGTCCTCCTACTTCTTCACACCCTTGCTGCGTGGAGACTTATTGGTTATTTTGGAGCTTATTCAAATTGTTGATGCGTAGCTTCTATCCTTCTTGCTTTGGACTATTTTACATGTTGATTTCCCAATCTTTACACTATCCCAATGCGTGGGAAGAGAAAAACATTTGTTTTTTTTTCTTTGCACGATTTCAAGCTAGGCATTGAAAATTGTTTCTTTGGTCTGATTTTGGATTGTTCCTCTTCAATGTGTGGTGATCTTATTGCCCTCCCCCTCGGTTGTGCATGGAATATTTCTTGGAAACTTTTCTCTCTTTCTTGAGCTGTCTTTTATCCTTCCCACGTGGTCTCCTTGTACATAAGAAACAAAAAAAAAACAAAAAAAAAAAAGAAAAATAGATTTTAATGGATTGTTTTCTTTCCTCTCCCATGCGTGGACATGATTATTTTGGTTGTGTGGACTCTGCTCCTTTGAAAATGCATGGATTTAGTTTCCTAAGCACATGGATAAGATTCCTTACCAATGCGTAGTAACTCCTGGTGAATGCGTAGTAATTTGTTGAGGGATGTGATAAAATATTACTCTGAGATGTTCCTCCAGAAGAAATAAGAAGAAATTGGAAAGCTTCGCATGACTCTTTCCAATGAGTTTGACGGAAGGATTTTATGAGGATTTAGGAAGCTTCCTCGCAACCATTTCTTATTCATCCCGTTAAAACAACTTCCCTCTTTCCCGGTAGTGGCATTAATTGCTAGGGGGAAGTGGGGAAATAAATTACCAATTACCAGCAGAAATGGCAAGGCTGGCTAGAAATCCCCGTTTTATTTCCCCATGTGGGAAATTAGGAGATTTTTTACCCGTTTTCCAATTCATTGATTTGAAAATTGGTGGAAAAAAATACCACAAGTGGGAAATTAAAATAAATTTTCCATGAAAGGGGAAATCCGGGTCCAGGAAGCCAATTTGGCATTCTGGCAATTGGAAGTAGAAGCTTACTTCCTCGACAATAAAATAAAAAATTTGTGGAATGAATTTTTATAATTATTATATTAATACATATTTAATTAAAAAACCCAAATTTAATAAAAAATTGATTTTATCAAATAAATGATAATAAATTAATTAAATATGAATTAATTGATTATTAATTCATTTTAAGACTTGGCGGGAGGAGTTCTTGCTCGAAATGGATGAAACGAAGACTAGAATGATCACAAAAGTGAGATGATCGTGATGTGAGAGATAAATCACATAAGATAATACTTTTGAAAAATTTCAAAATTTCCATTTTTTAAATTAATTTTGTGATCAAAATTAGGCGATATGAGTGTCTAACATTGTCCCAGTCCTTAAAAATAATGGGAAGATACACATTTGTATCAAATTTAGAGACATCAACAAAGCCTATCCTAAGGATGAATTTCCATTTCCTTCCATCGATGTCATTGTAGATGCAATGACTGACTATGAGTTATTGTCACTTATGGATGGATTCTCTGACTATAATCAAATAAGGATCTCCAAGGAGGATCAAACCAAGACTACCTTTACTACTCCTTGGGGACCTTTTTCTACACAGTCATGTCATTTGGCTTGAAAAAACACTGAATCCACCTACCAACGAGAAATGACATATATCTTCCATGATATTATCCATAAGATTGTGGAATCTTACGTCGATGACCTATTGGCTAAGGCCAGAAGCATTGTGATCACCTTGAGGTGCTTCGCATTATCCTCTCTTGTCTTATTGAATATGGTGTAACGTTTAATATGAAAAACTACGTATAGGTAGTGATGGGAGGAAAACTAATGGGGTATATCATTTCTTCTCGAGGTATTGATGTAGACCCAATAAATATTCAAGCGGTTTTGGAGATGAGTCCACCTTTAGATGAATCAGACCTATTAGGTATTTTTAGGTAAATCGGGGCAATCCGCAAGTTTATTCCGATCTAACTTGTGCCATCCATCCCATTAACAACTTGCTAAAGAAGGAGTGTAGTAAAGAGTGAAATTCTAAATGCCACAAAGCATTTGACTCATTTAAACATTTTCTCATGTCACCACCTACACTCATGCTGCCCAAAGCTGACCATCCTCTGATCTTATACTCTCAAGCCACTAAGGTCTCGCTAGCTTGCATATTAGCAAAAGAGGATGATTATAATCATGAACAAGCTATTTACTTAATTAGTCACACTTTTCTTGATTACGAGACACGTTATATGCATGTACATAAGGAATGCTCGGAAATAGTTTTGAAATGAAAAGGTTAAGGCATTATATGCTTAACTAGGAAATGCAAGTGATCTTCAAGTCAAACCAACTTTGAACCTTCTTTACTCAAGGTGCCTTATCTAAAATATATGGACATTTTCTCACATTGATGGGTGAATTAAAACTCACCTTCATCAACTAAAATTCCGTCAAAGGAAAAATTATTGTTGACTAGTTGGCGGATAATCCGATAGATTAGGAGACCTAGTAGACCTATATTTCCCTAATGAGTGTGTATTTTATGTAGAAACAAAGTCTCCCATTCCATTGTGTCCATGGTATACTGATATTATTAATCATATTGTGGAATGTACGTATCCTAAGGGATAAACGTCACAATAAAGGCGGTGGCTATGTGTCATAGCTGCCAAGTATGTAATTATAGAAGAAGTTCTATTGCAGAGCCTTCAATGGCATGCTTTTGAGGTGTGTAGATGAAGAAGAGTCAGAAAATATTCTCTTTGAAGCCTACAATAGAGTTTGTGGAGGTTACTTTGGAGGGCATGCTACCACTTGAAAAATTGATCAAATGGGTTATTTCTAGAAAACCTTAGAGCATGTTGTTGTAGAATATGTACACTTGTGCCATAAATGTCAAGAATTGTAGCAAGAGATAAACATACCTACTAAGAATCTACAACCCATTGTGACTCCCTAGCCCTTTCTACTTGGGGTCTAGATTTGATAGGGAAGTTTTCTCCCTCGTCAACATATGGCCATAACTTTATCATTACGACCACAAAATATTTCATAAAGTGGGTCGGGGCCATGCCTCTCACTACTCTTGTGCACTTGGTTCTGTGATCATAAAGTTCATTTTGAATTAGATCATATACATGTATGGAGTCCACAGGTCATTATCTCGAGATAATGGCATATCCTTAGAGAATGGGAAGGTGCGTGAGTTGTGCTCACAATTCAAAATTTCACACCACACAAGATATTTGTATTACCCTTAGGCCAATGGATAGATTGAGGTGACAAATAAAACATTGAATTCCATTCTCCTCAAAATAGTTAAGGAGAACAAGCGTGACTGACATTTAAAGTTATTTCCAACCTTGTGGGCCTATGGGACGTCGATGAAAACATGCATAGGGGAAACCCCATATTATTTAGTCTTCAGATATGAAGTGGTTTTACCACTCAAGGTAGATTTTCCTAGCCTAGATGAATACTTTATCGAAGGCATGAATAGTTCGGTTAGAAGCCCTCGATGAAGATCGACTCTGAGCAAGTCCCCACACATATGAGTGTACAAGCTCCAATTTTACTCCTTCTTAGTTACCCCAACTTTAAGAAATCTCACTCTCTTTAGCTTTCCAAAGACATAGTACTCATAGAAATCAAGATCTAAATATTTCAAATATGATAACTTACCCTTAGCCTTTAAGATCTGCATTCCTTTTTTACTCATATGGCCCAACCGATTATGCCACATACATGCATCTGAATCTGAAGTAGATAATGTAGAAAAGGAATTAGTAACATAGGTAGATAAATATAATGTTCCTACCTTCTTACCTCTTACCACAACAAAAGAACCCTTGGTGACTTTCCAAGAGTCTCTTGTAAAAGTAACCATGCAACCAGATTCACCTAGTTGCCCTGCAGAAATAAGATTCCTCCCGAGGCTTGGCACATGCCTCACATCTTTCAATACCCATCTATTTCCATTATGTAATTTTAGATGAACTTCCCTTTACCAGTAATACTACAAGGTTCATCATCACCCAAATAAACATACCTAAAATTTCCCTGGACATAATTTCTGAAATAACCCTTATTAGGGGTTGTATGGAAAGAAGCTCCTGAATCTAAAACCCATGATTCAATTCTATTATCTAAAGAAAGAATAAGAGCTTCTTGCATTACCTCTGCTACAAAAATATTTGCTTCTTTACCTTTTTCTAGTTATTGGTTCTCTTTATCATTTAACCAACAATCTTTCTTTGCATGTCCTTTCTTTCCACATTTCCAATAGGTAATTCCCTTACCTATGGATTTAGATCTGCTATCCCTTGAATTTTATTTCCCATTACTCTTACTCTTGGATCTCTCTTTTTCCCCCTGCTTTCTACATTCAAAGAATTCCCATATGATGATTCCTCTATACTCTTCCTGTGAATTTCTTCATTCAAGATTATACTAACCACATCATCAAACTTCAAAATATTATTAGTAGATGCTATATTACTAACATCCATTACCAAGTTATCCCAACTATTAGGAAAAGAACATAAGAATAAAAGTGCTTTCACTTCATCATCAAATGGTATATCAACTGATTTTAACTGATTTACAATATATATGAAATCATTCCAATGACTAGATGAAGATCCACCTTCATGCATCTTGGAACTAAATAGTTTCTTCATCAAATAAAATTTATTTGAAGCACTAGGTTTTTAGATAAATTAGCAAGAGATTTCATCAATCCTACCGTAGAAGTCAATTTTATAATATTGGAAGCCACAAATCTTTGTCAGAGGCTCAATCTTATAGATCCCAAAGCCTTTTTGTCAAGAATCTTCCATTCTTCATTAGTCATATTCATAGGTCTAGACTTCTCATCCAATGGTAAATACAAATCTCTTTGATATAGATAATCCTCAATCTGCATCTTCCATAATTGATAATTTGGTTTGTCAAAATTCTCTACCTTTTATTTGTTTTCTTCTACCATTGCTATAGCTCCCATTCAATCGAAAACCTCTCTGTGAGTAAATATGTGAACACACAAAACCCTCAAACAAAGCTCGATACTAGTTGTTGGGGTTAGCACACTAGTTGTACAGATAATATATCAGATCTAAGCATTCATGCAAATAAAAGTGAATATTCTACCAAAATAAATATACATAACAAGAGATATAAATCAACACCAGATTTAACATGGTTCACCCAGTGTGGGCCATGTCCATCAAGAAACAAGCCAATTTATTATCCAATTTTTTGACAAGATATACAATTGAATATTTATAATCTTCCACACCTCTCAGATGTACAATACTTTCTTTTTCTCAAGATTTTTCTTCTTCTCCAAGAATTCTCTCACTCACAATCAACATTTACAAGTTCTTCTTAATTCTTAATTCTTACTTCTAAACCCTATCTTTCATGCTTATATATGCGTATATAAACTTAGGGAACTTAGCCATAAAATTACAATCAATAGATTTGCTTTAATGCCAAAAATAGATGTAATTCCCAAGATTTAAATAAAACATTCCCGCATAGGCAACCGATGCTGGTTATCCCTAACTGATGATGGTTTTTCCTTTCCTGATTGATGTCGGCCATAGGTGACCGATGTTGGTCCCTCCTTAACCAATGACGGTTACTATGTTTTCCAAAAAGTTTCACATTGCATGCTAATCCAAAGTAATTGAGCTCCACAACCCAACATATCTTATTAATAGGGTTAAGGCTTGGTGTAGCCATTGGTCCTCTATTAGACCTTATAATTCAATCCCTTCTTCCATTATTATTGAATTTCCTTTTTCTACCTATGAGGAAGAAGAAGGTTGAAAGGAAACTATTTATGATTCCATCTTTGTACATATTTTTAGTATCAATTGATTCTACTATCTTTTGAACATTTGTAGTACCTTCCATTTCTTGTTCATTGGTGGGATCTACACTTTCTTACATGTTTGTAGGCCTAGGTGATTCTTGATAGATTGGAGGATGTTGATTAAATGATTCTAATATTTCTACAATATCCCTATCTTTGAGTTCTTCTTCCAATTCATCTGTAGGGAGAATTAGTTTTCTAATCCTTTTATGTTGTTATTTAGGGGCATGTTCTTGTGGGGATTCCTTCTACGATGTCCATTTTGTTCTTCTTACTTTTTCTTGAGATAGGTTATTTTGTAAGAAACCTTTTGCTACTTCTTCTCATAGGGGAGGAATGAGTGGAAAATATTTCCTACTCATCTTCTGACAACATAATAACTTCATGTTGTTCCTCACTTTCCTCTATAATTGAAGGTGTTTTGATAGTGGTTTTCTTATGAAGTATCCTTTTTCTTATAGGGTTTTTAGGCTTCCCCACTTTTTACTTTAATTTTTCTCCCTCAGTAACATTGTAAGGAAAGGTATGGAGAGAATTTCTGATTTGAGCCTAACCCTTGGTGACCTTTTTATTTGACATATCTATAATAGGGGAAGAGATTTTTTCACAGTATGTTTTAATTTCTTCTTCCTTCTTTTCTTGTTTTAAAAATTATACCATAATTCTTCCCCCTGGGAATGTTTAAGAAAATGGTGTTGGAAAATAAGGTACATTAGGCCATGGTGTTTTAATGATTTGATTCCCTGAACAAACCTATTAGCCATTATTTGGACTGAGTCATATAAATACCTAAGCGATTGATTTTCCACTTAGATTTACTAGTTGAGTGTCTCAAATGGTTTACCATTCTCATTTTCCCCTAGAATAATACTATATTTCCCCTCATAAGTGATATAATTCATTATCCAATAGGATACAATCTTCCATGGCTCAAGTAGGGTATTTCTAATTATGCCCTTGATTTCATTTTTAGTATTTACAACATTTGTTCACCCTCTACATGAAATATTTTTAAAATCGTATAAGTAGGTCTAGCTTGAATTCTCATACATGTATTTGGGATTCTAGTCAATTCACTTACTATTTTAGGAGTCACTAAAATTCTTCAAGATTTGTCACAAAATATTCTACAATACGTTTTTTCGAATCCTTGCATTTTCTCAAAGAATCGCATCTAATCGGCTTCCCTAAACAAGGCCATAATTTTTTTACTCTTCAATATTTCCTCAAATATTTTAGGTTCAGACTTTTTTTTCCCATTTATTATTTGGATTTAAACTTTGTTTTTAAGTTTTGACTTCAAAAACCCATATAAACTACTGACTTCAGAGTGGGACTTGCAAATATATGGAGTGGGTTGTAGAGATATGGAGCAACTTACTAAGATATGGAGAGATATAGAGGGACTTGCAGAGATAAGGGTTCCCTGAAAGGAAATACCAAGTGAAGATAGAGGAAATCGGGGCTAAGGTCTAGGTGAAATGATAGAAAAAAATTCAATGATGGACCATGCTTATTAATGGTTTAAATCATGGTAGTTATGACCAGATCCACCAGGTTATTAAATCAAGCGAGTATGAAAAATAAATATACAAACAATTTTATACGAATTGTCCCTTTGTGATTATTGGATATAAATATAAAGTTGATATTGTATTTCAAAGTAACTTAATAATAAAAAATAAAATTAATACTTAAAAATTGTTTAAAATTGTTAAACATGCCTTTGATGTTTAAAATATTTTCATGTACTATTTTTTTAAAATGCACCTATGGTGATATGTTTCATTCGGTAGATTTTTGTAAATTTCATGAAGTTGAGATAACGCTATCTTTTTACATATCAATAAACTAAATAATCTTCTAATTCTTGATGTATAGGTGGTTGCATGAGGCTTCACATTTTTGGCCATGATGTTTGAGTTTGGTAGAATATGTTGGTGCCAATCACCTAAATGTTTCATATACTTATAGGAATTATTATAATGTAATTAGTTAGTAGTTGGACTTTTATGGAGTATAGTCATTGAATTATGTGTTTTGGCCATCTATTGTACCATTCTATGTTAAGGGTTAATGACATTTAGGCACCCTTTTAATTTATTTTCTCATTTTGATATTAATAAAATGCTTGTGAACTCACTTGTGGGCACAAGATTAAGCCCAAATTATTTTTGTAATTATTTTATAATACTAATCACAAGCTCACTTTGGTTCCAAAAACTAATACAAAACTAAAACCAGTGTTGTTGAATCAAAAGTTCATGTTATGTCTAAATTTTAGTGTGCTCTTCGGTGTTATATTACCTAAAATTCTTGTAGTGACATGATTCATGAATGGACAACAAATTGTGATAGGATGAAATGGAGTGCATTCATTGGTTGTAAAAATGGTCTTCCCAACATCTAAATTTGTTGGACACCTTACCATTTGGGGTATGGCCATTTATCCATATGTACACACTAAAATATGGTAACTTTTCATTTGTAATGCCAAATTTGATCATGTTTCCTTACTAAGATAAATTCTCATATTCATAATCCAACATTATCATCTATCTAGCCATTCTAATGTTTTTGTCTTTACATTCCATGCCCTAGATCATTAATCAAAACAATGGTTTCATACATTTAACACTACAACACTAAAACATTTGGTGTTTGTATCTATTTTTGTCATATAACACAAATTTTGTATCATCCTATAAGTTAACACTAATATAATAGTGATTATTTGTAATATGATGCAAAATTGGTGTTATATTTTGGTGGTCAATTTTTTTCCTATAATTAACACCGAATTTGTAGTATCCTAACATTAACACTAATATATGGTAATGTTTTTCTACAATGAGAGAAAACACTAATAATAGTTAGTCTTTTTCATTTTTCCATCAAAAACTAATTTTAATATACATTAATATTAGTTTAGGTAATCATTATTATCATCCAAATGTGCTTATGAAAGTTTGATAAGGAATTTTTGAATAGGTTATTCATCTGGTGTTAAATGTGTGAAATTATTGTTGTGTTAATTGAACATCAATATGAGGTTTTTACTTAGGGTTTCATATCTTTCATCCTATGGTATATTTCTTGAATTATTTTATTGTTCTTTTAATAAAGGATAACATTGATCTTCATTAGGTACTAAGGAGGTTGCTAGTATTGATTATAATCATGCGGCTCCATATATAATACACTTTTACAAGTCAAGTGTAGAGGTTAAATTTGATGACCACATATATTGTTTGTCACACAATTTTAAGGTGGTGGTAATTTTCAAATATTTCCTTTAAAAATGTAAAAGATTCATGTTATTTATACACTATTAATTAAATACAAAAAATACTATTTTATATTAAACTATATTTAATATATAGTTTACATATAAATCTGTATGAAAATTAACTTTCATATTTTATATATACAAATTGTATGTAATGGATATTTCAAATATTTGCAAGTATTTTATGGCTAAAATCATAACAATATCTAAATGGCCATCAAATTTAATCCTTAAGTCAAGGTAAGAAAACTCAGTCCTCAAGGATTATTGATCATTCCACCATCTTCTTAGTTATTTACATGGATTCTTTAACATTTACTCAACCTTTGTAATCATATGAGGGTCTCATGATCTTGATAATGTAGTGTCATTTCCCATCGCACATGGTCATAAAGTGTGTGATCTTTCCTTGACGAGATGGTTCACCATTGTCAAATCCCTTCCCTAATCTAGAGAGGTGAATTAAGTTGTTAATACCTTATCAAGCATCTCAAGATGAATTTGGTGTCCAAATGCATTTTGAGGTTATCATCGGATGGTAAGTGAGTTTTATTAGGCCTCATCGGTGTCATACTCTATCTCTCTCACGTCGTTGCATCGATCTCATCCTAGAGTGTATAATTGATGATCACATTAATTCATGATTTCGTAATAATAATAATAATAATAATAATGTAATTTAGATTAATAAAATAGATAAATAGAAAAGAAAAAAAAAAGAGATCGGAAAAAATAAAATAAATGAATAAAATTAAAATATATATTATTAAAAAATAAATGAATACTATTTATCTTGGGTTTGGGTAAATATTATTAAAATAAAACAATGTTTTTAATCCATGTGCCTCTAATGATAAGGGACAAATTATAAAAATAAATGAGTGTCATTTTTAGCATGTGTTTTGGTTTTCTTCTTCGTTTTTGTCTTTAGAATTTCTTTTAGAACTAGTTGGAAGTAGGCGGCCTCCATGGAGGTTACAAAGATATTAGGGGTGGTTTTTGTATGACCATGATGGACACTTGGATTGTGCCCTCTACAACTCCTTCTTGACCTTTTCTTTGCATAAAGAGAGAGATGGAATTGTTGGCTCATTTTTAGTGGGTTTTGTTGTTTTGTGGGTTGGATGAGTTATAGAGGAGGAGCCTTGCTATGGTTATTAGAGAATATTGGTTTATTTTTTAAAACCTTCATATTGGTGCCTACACTCTCCCTATGTAAGGAAACTAATGGGGGTTTAAATATGGTAAGAAACACTTCAAAACACAATGGAAAAATATAGTTTTGGAATTTTATTGTGGCTACTAGAACCATTGTGGTTGGTGATGAGTCATTTTATTTCCTTTTTAAACACCTCATCTACTATATTTTGTTTAGCCAATTGTACCCTTGAACTTGTATTTCTCGGTGATACTGCTGAACATTTCCATTATAACTTGAACTCATGGCATAGATATTAGTTAATATAATTATTACTAAGGTTTAATTTATTTTGTGGATTATGAGTATGCATTTATTATTTTGGTTGCAATATGATGTTAAATGATGCTTTGTATAAATTCCAACCTTGTTTTTGCAAAGAATTTGTTATATGCAACAACTAACATGCAACAAAGGATCCATACACAACAATTGACATGCAGCCAAAGGAACTCATTCACAATGAAGAGGTCCACAAAAATAACATGTAGCCAAAGAGACCCATCTACAACAAAGCGTATGTAGCCAAAGGAGGTCACACACATACATAAAGCCATGATTATGAGGAGTTTCACAACGTGGACACTACACCTAAGCTCACATGTGTTGATAATAGAACCATTTTTGTGAAAAATAAGAAGACTCAATGCCATCACCTGATTATGTGTTGTAACTCAAATAAAGAACTAATTGATTTAACTCATAATTTAATAACTAGTTGATCAACTGATCAGTTAATTAAGTTATGTGATTGTATGAGAACATATATTGAATAGTTATATTACATGCATGTAAGTTTTCAGTTTTTTGGTTAGGATATTTTAATTAATCCAACTATAATTCATAGTAGGAATCTATCTCTTCACGCCCTCTACTACAATGAAGGATATAAAAAGGAAAGATTAATGTTTTAAAGAGATAGTAAGACAGAGAGATAGATCCATATATAGATTTTTCTATATTTTCCACTTGCAATCGTCATGCTAATGAAATAAGAATACGAGTTACGTTAAATTGTTGTAGACATGGGAATTAGGAGGGATTAACACCAAGGCATGGCCCACTTACGATTTTCTAACCCTCTCTTTTTGGATTGTTTTAATTCATTGCATAGTTAGAATTATAACAATATATTCCTTTTTATATGTATCATGTTTTTACATTCTTTTCCATAGCCATAGTATTTATTTGTCATATCTAGTTCATTTCAGTATTGATATTCCTTAATTATAGTGACAAAAATTAATGTTTAGACCTCTTAAACATACGTAACTATGCATATGAAACTGAAAATATCGAAAGTTTATGTCCCTAGGTTTGATAATTAATGACTGTAGATTGATGAACAACATATTAATTCTTTGTAAGTTAATTTACAACAAATTTTTGGTGCCATTTCCGGGGATACTAGTGAGTTATAACGATTTTGAAGAGGTTTTTCATTTCTTAGAGTAGTTTAGGTTTTAGGAAATTCACTTCCAAAAACCCCTCAACTAATTTTCCATTGTTAGAGTTGAAAAGTTGATGTATGCACTTCCCAAGGGATTCCCATGGTAGATTTTTTCCTAATCCACAAGTAGAAAAAATATCTTAATATACCTCTGAGGATTATGATGAAGATGTCCTTTCATATGTACAAGGTTTTTTGTTTAAAGATCATCCTCTCGAGTGAAATATCCGAAGTTGCTCCTAAGTAGCCAAAGATGACAGAAGAAGTAAATCAAAATGTTAGAAATGGGCCAACTGACTTTGAGTTCCCCATTACTAACAATAATGCAACTGTTGGAATGAAGAATATTTCTCCCTCAACCTTGCCCAAATTTCATGGATCCATGTGAGAATACCCAGACACATTTTTGTTTGAGTTTGATGTTTTGTGCAGGAGTTATGATTATACTATTGATGCACATAAATTGAAGTTATTTCTGCTACACTCAAGGATGCAACCTTGAGATGGTTCATGAGATTGGGAAGAAATGTTGTAACCATGTGGGCACAAATGAAGGAGAAATTCCTTGATAAGTACCAAGATTATTACATACCAAGTAGTAGAGGAGGTGATGAAATCTACAGAATGGCACAAAAGTGGATGAACCATTGGAAGACTATTTGGAAAGGTTCATGTTCTATATTTAGAAGTCAAGGCACACCAAACTACCACATGAATCTCTCAAATTACTCTTTTTAAAGGGAATCAGTGAGGAGGACATAGATGCTTTGGATCTGATAGGAGCAGGAGACATTTCAAAAGATAATTTTTCATAAATATGTTAAGTCTACAAAAATTACTCAAGAGCCACTATGAAGAGGGTAAGAAGTGTAAGATCAAGAGGTGGATCAACTACCAAAACAATTGGGGACATATCCAAGTTAGAGATTATCAACATGTTTAAAAATATGAAGCCGGAGATTGTCAATGACATGGCCAATCAATTAAATGCTCTACTTACCAAAAAGAAAAAGGAAGATGCAGAAGCAACATTCAAAGAGTACTACCATGCATGTAAAAGGAAGAAATATGACTGTAGATCCAAAGAATTAGTCAACATTTTTCAAGAAAAGGAGGCTTCACTTGAGTTTAAGATGTTGGAAATAGAGGATGGGAAAGTGTTCTATTTTTCTCAAATAAAAACATGGCCACCGAGACAAGGAGGTATGACTCAAGACCATATGCATTCATTTTAAAATTGTTCTAGTAATTCATATATGCATCCCCCAACTTATGCTAACCCTCAAGGTTGGGCCCCATATCCTAACTAATATCAACAATAGTGGTAACCTCAATTCCAAGGTCATCCACAACAACAATGGAAACAACCTCCTCAATCATGGAAATAACCTTGGAGAGGAGGACAGGAGTGGAACAACCCACCTCCAAATTATTAGCAATATTATCAGTAACATCCTTATCAAAGCAACAAAATCTCTCGATTCCAAACTCCCAAGTAGGCTCTCAACCAAAATATAATGAACTACCAACTCATCCAACACCTAACCCTAACAATAAACATTCTTAGCCACCTATTCCAATGAACCAACTCAATACCCTACCTATTCCATGTCAACAATATCCATCTTTGGTCGGAAGAGCACTTCCTCCACCAATTGGATCCACCATTCTTGGTATTGCTCGGGAAAAAATACACTACAGGATGACCTATAATAAAGAAAAAATGTTGCAAGTGGATCTCATGCAACAACAAAAGACACTACATGCTAATTTGCAGCAACCCGAGCAAAATTCCAATAAAGGTTAAACACTAGGTAATGAGCCACCATTTCTTGAAAGGTTATAAGAAAATAAGAATGATCTCAAATCGGAATCGATTATGATTTTGTCAACCAACTAAAAGACATTTGTGTTAAAATCCCATTTATTTAGGCCATCAAAGACATGCCCATCTACAAGAAATTGGTAAAAGACCTATGTAAGAGGGTTTGAAAACCTGCAAGCAAGGATCATGAGGACAATGTGCACATCAATAGATGTGCGAAAAGCAGTGTGAAAAGATCTCGGGAGGAGCGAGAATTAACCGAATATGCATGCAAAGATTCAATAAACGGGAAGAACCTCGATAAGCCACAAAACTCTCCTCTATCTCATAGATCAAATGGGGTGTACATATAGGAGGTGTTGAGTAACCCCCAATGCTGCAATCATGACAACTCGAGTAGAGAGGGAGAGTTACATTCCCATAATAGAAGTGTAACTCCCAATGATGCATATGATGCGATGCACTGACATGTAAGAGAATCTCATAATGACCCCTAAATGACACATGGACCTATGATCTCACCTAAGTGAGATGAATCACCTAATGATGTGGAAAATAATACACACTAACACCCCCCTTCATCGTAACTTAGGATGAGGTGGTAAGTCAGAAATGAGAAATGGGTCCCGACACAAAGCTTGATGAGGTACTGTTGTCAAAATTTCACCCCAAGGGTAAATTTGATAACATGTATCGAGAATATTCAAGTCCTGCAATTGGACCGATTCAGAGTAAAAATCGGGTTTCTAGTCCAGGTTGAAAAAGAAAGCTCGAGAAAATGTGAAAAAAGTTGCGAGAAAGGCAAATAGGTTGATCCAGGAAAAAGTGTGAAAATTGGCTAAGTCACACTCAAGGGAGCAACTGGGACATTTGGGACATCAAGGCGCGGATCGGCCGAAAAGCCTCCAGGCGGCCCAAATTGCATTTGGGACAATCGGGCCAGAAGTACGCGAAGGGCGCGAAAAGCCGATCCGGCCGAAGGAGGAAGAAAAATTGGCTAAGTGTTGCTCGGGACGTTTGGGACAAAAAGACCCGAACCGGCCGGATCGGCCGAAATGAGCACAGGCAGTCAAAAAGTGATTGGGACATCTGGGCCGAGAAGGCGCGAACCGGCCGAACCGAAAAAGGGCGAGTCAGTCCGAAGGCAACTGGGACATTTGGGACAAATGGACGCGAACCGGCCGGTTCGCCGAAATCAGCACAGGGAGCACTAAGCGTTTGGAACATCCGGGATGAAAAGACGCGAAGGACGCGAAAGAGCTGGCATGTCCGAAAACCAATGAGATCGCGCCACGTGTCTCAAGGAGAAAAGTCAAAGGGCAAGTTTTAAAGGGGTCAACAGAACCAATGAAATGGCGCCACGTGTCCAAGCTGGGGCCCACAAGGAAATTTAAAAAGACAGCCCGCCGAAAGAGGGAGGAGAGAGAATTGCTCGTCCAATCAGAGCGTGCCACGTGTCATCCAAGTGGCAGAGCGAGGGAAATATTTCAAAATCCGTTTTGGTCTGCTCCGTGCCCTAAATCTTCAGATCGCCATATCTTTTGATCCAGAGCTCGGATTTCCATGTTCTTTATATCAACGGAAAGCTTATGAAATTCTCTACATGATTCTGGGATCAATCTCGAGTTTTGGTGCAGTCTGAAGAGATAAAATTGAGAAACGGCTCTGACGCGTGTGCACGGCCAGAAGTGACATTTCAGCAGCCAAATTAATGCAGAATGGGTCGCATTCTCCTCCATATCGGTCAAAGATGGCAGGGTATGGGTTGGTAAGGTATCCTATGCTGTTTTAATGTGTTGGCATTCAATGAGGAATGGGCTTACACATTTTCCCACGTTTCGCCCTACAGGCTCGACCCATGCAATGTAAAAAGCCAGATTTGGCTCAATAGATAGAAGTGGTTCATTCTTTCTACTCGGCCCTCCCTTCTTTTCTTCTCTAGGGTTGAAAATGGAGTTGAACCTCCTCCCTTGCTCGTAATGGTGTTTTTGCCTTTACTAATGGAATGATGTTCGTGCAAATCAAGCAACAAAACGTGTTTTGTGATGCATTTATCCATCCTTTCTCATTTTTGTTTGTTTTCTTCTTGCCTCTCTTCATTGCGAGTATTTGTCCATGTTTGAATGTTCATTGCAGTCCTGAGTTTGTGTTCATGGAGTTTTGGGACATTTTCTCGTGTGAAATCTATCCTTGGGCCTGTGATGCATCCGTCCATCCTTCCCATTGCTCACCTCTCTTTGTCCCATGGAGTTTTGATAGATGTCCAACATTCTCCTTCTCGGTGTATCACCGCTTTTTAGTGTAGGATTTTGTTGTTTTTCCCTCTCTCTCTCTCTCTGTCTCCTTGGCATGGTTATATTAGGATTAGATTAGCTTTCCTGCACTTTGGAATAGCTTGTGGCAGTAGTTTAGGAGCAGGGAACCAGCCTTCTCTCGGAGATTCCTCATTCGGTTTTACAAGTCCCACGCTTGGAGAGAGGTTTCCATGTTGTGCAATCACACCTGGATGTCCGAGTGATCAACCTAGAAGCCGATCGCATCCGGGGTGCTTTGTGATTTTGCATCAACAGATTTTGGCACGCCGGTGGGACCTTAGAGGTCTTTCACTTCATCTTTGTAGGTTGATGTGTTCTGTGAAGATTTCAGCCTTTGGAGGCACTTGCAAACACATCTCGGCGACTCCATCCGGTCAACAACCCATCTCGAAGTTGCAGACCTTTCCTTCCATTCATTTCCATCCATTTTCATCCATCTTTCTTTCCATCCCTTCCATTCTTTTCCATTCCATGAAGTTGTGCAACCATGACTTCATTTCCATCATGGAACACATCAACAACAAGCAGTATTTTCCACTTCCAACATGTTTTACAAATCCTCCAGATCAAAGCATGCATACTCATATGAACAAGAATGCCAAATTCGGTTTGGCTATGGAGCTTTCCAAGAGCAAGAGTATGCGAGACAACGAAGACCATCGAGATCCAAGATGCTGGTCTGCATTGGAGAAAATCCAAAAGATGGAGGGGGGATGGTGCAGTCAGGCTCAAGCACAAATGAAAGCTTTTGGAATCGGTTGTGGAGCACCCTGTCCATGGGTGAGACCTTTTCCAAGGCATTACACCTCAGAGAAGCTTGAATTCATGATTACAACGCTGCCTTTGCTTGCAAAGTGGATTGAAGAAATAGAGGTGTATGAGAGGAGTTTTCAACAACCTTGTCAACGGGTAAGCACACCTTCTCATGCCTTTTCTTTTCCTCTTTCCCAATCTGTATCATTTCATGCGAGTTGTCAAGTTTTAAACCCTCCATCTGCTGTCCCAAGTGTTGAATCCATCTCTCCACCTCTCAGTCTTCCACCACACCTCGATTCTTCTTTCCTTTTTCCTTCCAAACAGTTATCCCCTCCACAAGAGCTAACAGAAACACCCCCTCCTCCAAAGAAACAAGAGGTTTCACCTCCTCCACCACCACAAAAAATTGTCAAATTAGTGGAGTTTCAACCTATCCCTCCTTTTGCATTCCCAATTCCATGTGGGGAAGAAGAAATTGCAAAAATCAGTCATCAAGGACAGCAAGGAGAGGAGCCCAACAGAAAAGAAATAACAGACGACTTGAAGGTTTGGGCTGCCAAGTTTGGGATGACAAAGATCCCCTTGATGGTTAAGCCTACAGAAGAGGCTAAGGTTGAACAAATGGTGGTGAGGACTGATTTTGTTGAAGAAGAAGATCTTGCAGCCCCAACTTGTCCTCTCTAGAGTGAGAATGAAGAGTTTGACTTGAAAAACTTCATGCTTTGGAGGAAGAGTTCAATCAAGAGCAAGATCGTCTTCAAACATTGGAGAAAGGAGAAGCTACTCCAAATCCAAAAGAAGAGGAGAACATTCCAGGTGTGGGGAGAAAATGTAGATCCGAGGGCTTTGAGCACAAAGCGAGGTTACGAGAAGAACCTTCAGTTCTTCTTTCCACTTCATCTCTCTCAAGTTCTAGTACTGAAAAGGAGTTTGATCTCTCAAACTCAATATTGGAGAGTGAAGGAAACCATGGTGGTCAAGTTGCAGATCAAGAGGACACCATGGAGGAAGATGAAAACGAGCAGCAGGACAGCAATGAGGCAGTTTACCTGTCAGATTTGGAGGACTGTTTTGATGGAGAAGAGCCGGTTGAGTTTTCACCATTCTCTCTTTCATCATTCACATTCCAAACACAAGAGTCTCCATCCTGTCTGAAGGAGAATATTCATTTGCGGCAGATCGCATCTTATAATAGCTCTTCGGAATCAAGATTGGAAGATTTTAATCTTCCATGTTCTTCATTGGAAGAAGAGAAAGGGCAGAAGGGTTCTACCATTGCTTCCACACCATCCATTCAAGGTCTACAAGAAGACTCCATTCTTGGAGTTGAAAATCGAGATATGGGCATATCAAACGGATCGAGACCTTCCCAATCAGGTATTTGGCTTCATTGGAGCCAAAGGAGAAGCCTGACCGGTCATGCTTGCTTCGAGCATGAGGATGAGCTACAAAGTACCAAGGATCAGCTGCCATACCTCTCCAATCCAAATGCAGAGCAACTAAAAGAGGTTTTGGATTTGTTTTCAGCTGATACCTTGATGATCTGGGTGGAAGACCAACTTCTTGTTGTTTTCCATCCATCCAAATAGCCATGATCAAGTGCCAAATCAATTGCATGGCTGCTAATTTTGAAGAAAGGAAGCTATTTCTCACACCCTACGGAGGTTTGTTTAGCTTGCCTTTGCTTCGGCTAGAGTAGAGTAGGTAGATTTGCTTTCGAGTAGAAGAAGTGCTCGTGCACACTCTGCATGTTCCATTTGGGGCATGTATGATTTTCAGGTCTGTACATAGTTTTGGTGTTGCTGGTTTTGCTCTGGCACAGTTCATTTCAGTGGTTTTGGTGAGAACAACTCCATGCCCGGTGGTTTCCAAGTGGCTCAGAGGGGAGATTTTCAAAGTTCAGATCAGTTTTCAAAGCTTGCTTATGACTCCATGCCCAATGGATTGCTTCAAAGCTACTGATCTTTTCATCTAGCAGGCAGATGACCCCACTGAGTCGCCAAACTCTTGTCAAAATTTCACCCCCCAGGGTAAATTTGATAACATGTATCAGAATATTCAAGTCCTAGGTAATTGAGTGATTCAGAGTAAAAATCAGGTTTCTAGTCCAGGTTGAAAAGAGCAAGCTCTGAGAAAATGCGAAAAAAGGTTGCAGAAAGGCAAATAGGTTGATCCAGGAAAAAGTGTGAAAATTGGCTAAGTCACACTCAAGGGAGCAACTGGGACATTTGGGACGTCAAGGCGCGGATCGGCCGAAAAGCCTCCAGGCGGCCCAAATTGCATTTGGGACAATCGGGCCAGAAGTACACGAAGGGCGCGAAAAGCCGATCCGGCCGAAGGAGGAAGAAAAATTGGCTAAGTGTTGCTCGAGACGTTTGGGACAAAAAGACCGAACCGGACGGATTGGCGAAATGAGCACAAAAATCAAAAAAGTGATTGGGATATCCGGGCCAAAAAGGCGCGAACCGCCGAACCAGGCGAAAAAGGGGCGAAGTCGGTCCAAGGCAAGCCCAGGATATTTGGGACAAATGGACGCTTGAAATGGCTGGTTCGCCGAAATCAAGCACATGAGGAGCACTAAGCGTTTGGAACATCCGGGACGAAAAGACGCGAAGGACGCGAAAGAGCCGGCAGGTCTGAAAACCAATGAGATCGCGCCACGTGTCTCAAGGAGAAAAGTCAAAAAGTCAAAGGGCAAGTTTTAAAGGGTCAGCGCGAACCAATGAAATGGCGCCACGTGTCCAAGTCAGCCCACAAGGAAATTTCATAAAGAAAGCCCTTAAAGACGGAGGAGAGAGAATTGCTCGTCAATCGAAAGCGTGCCACGTGTCATCCAAGTGGCAGAGCGCGGGAAATATTTCAAAATCCGTTTTGGTCTGCTCCGTGCCCTAAATCTTCAGATCGCCATATCTTTTGATCCAGAGCTCGGATTTCCACGTTCTTTATATCAACGGAAAGCTTATGAAATTATCTACATGATTCTAGGATCAACCTCGAGTTTTGGTGCAATCTGAAGAGAGAAAATCGAGAAACGGCTCTGACGCGTGTGCACGGCCAGAAGTGACATTTCAGCGGCCAAATTAATGCAGAATGGGTCGCATTCTCCTCCAAATCGGTCAAAGATGGTAGGGTATGGGTTGGTAAGGTATCCTATGCCATTTTAATGCATTGGCATTCAATGAGGAATGGGCTTACATGTTTTCCCACGTTTCTGTCCCCTGGGCTCGACCCATGCAATGTAAAAAGCCAGATTTGGCTCAATAGATAGAAGTTGTTCATTCTTTCTGCTCTGCCCTCCCTTCTTTTCTTCTCTAGGGTTGAAAATGGAGTTCGAACCTCCTCCCTTGCTCTGTAATGGCGTTTTTTCCTTTTACTAATGGAATGATGTTCTGTGCAAACTTCTGAAGCAACAAAACGTGTTTTGTGATGCATCTGTCCATCCTTTCTCATTTTTGCTTGTTTTCTTCTTGCCTCTCTTCATTGCAGGTATTTGTGCATGTTTGAATGTTCATTGCAGGTCTGGAGCTGTGTTCATGGAGTTTTGGGACATTTTCTGTGTGAAATCTATCCTTGGGCCTGTGATGCATCTGTCCATCCTTCCCATTGCTCACCTCTCTTTGTCCCATGGCAGTTTTGATAGATGTCCAACATTCTCCTTCTCTGGTGTATCACCGTTTTAGTGTAGGCTTTTGCTATTTTTCCCTTCTCTCTCTCTCTCTCTGTCTCCTTGGCATGGTTAGATTAGGATTAGATTAGCTTGCCTGCACTGGAATAGCTTGTGGCAGGTAGTTTAGGAGCAGGAACCAGCCTTCTCTGGAGATTCCTCTCTCGGTTTTACAGTCCCACGCTTGGAGAGAGGTTTCCATGTTGCAATCACACTTTGGATGCCCGAATGATCAACCTAGAAGCTGATTCGCATCCGGGGTGCGTGATTTTACATCAACAAATCCACGCACAAGAAAAAGGTCATAACAAGTGAAGGAAAACCCAGTGGGAAAACATCCACCACAAGAGAAAAAAAAACTCTCTAATATAAGAAAGATGCCAAAGATGGGTCCCGGCCATAGGCGAGCTGAAATGGTACCCATGTACAAAGAGGCAATCTATCAAAAGAAGAAGAAGAGAGAAGAAGAGGGAGACAAGAGGAATGCAGAAGATTCCATGGATGGATCTGAACTCGTAGCTCTAGGAGGTCTCCCAAAAGAATGTCGCTGATTTGAGATCCTCTACCTCTCGGATCAAGAAGAGCCACCCTCACCAAATAGTGTGTCTCGACCTTAGGAAGGACAAAAATGATGTCCTGAAAGTCTTCCCACTCGCATGAAACTCGAAAAGAGCACGAAGAACTCGAGTCCTGGTCCATGAAAGTGTGACATAGGTCTAGCAAATGAGTGCTAAGAAACCAAAGGTAATGCCACATGTGTAGAATTGTCAGAGTGTGAAGAGTGAACACCTGTAGAAAGGATGTCCATGTGATGTGAAGGGAATAAAACATCCTCCACAACAGAAAAAGGATCCACAGTGAGGGTGGATCAATGAAGGTCTCTCGAAATGTGGAAGTGACAGATTCCTAGAAGGGGCACTCCTAAAAACAAAGATGAGGAACTCCTCTGAAATAACTTTAGATGGATGAGGAACCTATAGTGCATCACAAGTAGACTCGGGAAAAGATGACTAAGGTCGTGTAGATACTCATCCCAATGAGGGGGCTTAGTAAATAGAAGAGTGATGTCAGATAGGTATGAGTCATCCAATGAAGGTAGAGGATTGGAAAGGGCCTTGCACACTGGAAGTGGAAAGGAGGCTAGTGTAATGAATGTATGAGGTTGAGTAGTAGACTGATCAATATTTGATGAGATGGGAGGGGTGACAACACTATCTGGAATAGTGAGAGAAAGAGGAGAGAAGTCCTATGTAATGCTCTCTACATCAGAACTGGGTGCACAATCCTCATCATTAGAAGTAGAATCAAGTGAGTCTATGTTAGTTGAAATACCATCACACAAAGAACTGGAGGAAATTATGAATTAGTAGCAACAATGGTGACATAATGTGAAGGGTCTCCATAGAGGGACTAAAGAATGCTCTAGACACGGTGAGGTGGATCTGAGTCTCCCACATGAAACCAAAGAGAACAAGAGACATGCATCATCATGTGACCAAATATGTGGTCGCAAGTGTCGAGAAATTCCTCTAGATGATGATGATCAGTGGGTGCAGGAACCGCCCAAGCAAGAAGGGTAAAATACCTTCGTGGGTGAAATAACGTTCCATTGAAGCACACCAAGATGAATAGTTCCCTCTCCTAGTGAGAAGCGGTGGAGGCTATAAGGTAATCCCATGACACTCAAGTCTGGAAAGAGCACTCTCCATGATGTGGAATCAAAAGTGCAAGGTGCACAAAAGCAAGACGTTGGACTCGGCCGATAATGTGTCTACGTGTGAAAACCCAAGAGTACTAGTCAACCCCAGAATGCGGCACTTTATAAAGTAGTGCATTTACAAAAATAACAATACCATCATGTAAAGTGTGAGAAATCATGCAAATTTTACTAAATAAGTGCTAAAAATGAGCAGCGAGTCAAAATTTATAGCATTAAAATGATTCCCACAATCGACGGAAAAAGCCAATAGGCCCTGCAAACGGATTAAAAAAGTGCTAAAAATGAGTGCAAAGGGTATTGTGTGACTATTGATTGGAAACGACATCAAATTTTAGCAAGGGTTTTTTTTTCTTGTGAGGGGGGATTAGCCTCCTGCCAACCCTGAGACCTCACCCTCTGTCTTCGACATGCGAATGAAGGACATTAAAACAAGCAAAATAGAGCCTAAAAATTATTACAATGCCATACAAGGAATGTTTTTACCTCAAAACATTAAAAATAGGGATTATTTTAACTGTAAACAATTCTAAAAGGGAATGTGCCCATGTTATGGAGTCATGCCATATCAACAGGGAGACCGAATAAGCTATTCACGTGTAAGATGGTGGGTGAAACCGTTGTTGTGTGTTGAGTATATAGGTGAACGAGTGTAATCATTGTTGTGTGTTGATTATGAATCGATTACCAGAAGGTGATCCATGTGTGGGAGGGTGTAAAGTTATGCAGACCGAGATGTAACCATTATAACATGTGTTGTAGCCTAGAGCAGATCTTTAAGCCTAGCAACATGCGTTGTAACCGATGCATTACATGTGAGCATGTGGCAAATAGAATAGAGCCTGAATGATAAAACAAGCTTGAGTGGTGTACAGACAAGATCACAGGATGGAACTCTGAGCTATGAAAATCCACTAAGCCAAAGAATATCAAGTTTGTGCGGTGCACATGTACACCGAAGTTTGAAGCAAGCAACCCGAGTTGGCATTGAAGCGAGTAATCCCACGTTGTAACGAATGGAGGAGGTGATATTCTGAGTCTAGGCATGAGTTGAATGTAGACCACATGTCAGATAGGTTGGGTGCCAACAGAGCTCAATGCCATGTGCTCGATATGCATTACAAAGCCACACTAGTTTGGCATTGAGGAGATCCATCGAGCAGAGGAACCCAAGTGTGAGAAAGCTCCAATACGAGTCACACCATTAAAGTACACAAAGCACAAAAAAACTTAGTGTAAAGGGAGTCTGAACTATGCACCAGGTTGAGCTAACCAATGACAAAGGTAGTGTACGAGCTATAGGAGAGCAGAGCATGGGTAAGAGGCAAGTTGTGACAGAGTAGAGAGCACGGGCAGTGCAAAACTACATGCAGACAAAGACTTAACAACCAAACCTGTAGAAAAGAATCAACACGCAGAATGAGCCAAAGATAATAACTTCAAACTCATATCTGCAACCTGAAAATGCTCTAGAACTATATGCAAACCCAAAAAATCCTGAAAACCCATGAACACGAACAAACCCAAACAAGAAAGTGAAACCCATGAACACAAGCAAGAAAACTAGAGGTATGAATCCCAAAATCAGTGTAAGAAGAGCATGAATGGAATATCCATTACGACACATGCACGAGATTTGGATATCATGCCGGAAGCCAAAAACATGCACAAAAATGCCGAGGAGTGCACAAATCCACAAGATCCACTCTGATACCATGTAAGAGGGTTTGAAAACCCGTAAGTGAGAAACACGAGGGACGACATGCACATCAACAGACGTGCGAATGACAACGTGAAGATATCTCGGGAGGAGCAAGCATCAACCGAATGTGCATGTAAAGATTCGACAAATGAGCAAAACCTTGATAAGCCACAAAATATCCTCTATCTCATAGATCAAATGGGGTGTACATATAGGAGGTGTTGAGTAACCCCTAGTTCTGCAATCATGACAACTCGAGTAGAGAGGGGAGTTACATTCCTAGAATAGAAGTGTAACTCCCAATGACGCATATGACACATTGATGCACTGACGCACTGATGCACTGATGCGTAAGAGAATCTCATAATGACCCCTAAATGACACATGGACCTATGATCTCACCTAAGTGAGATGACTCACCTAATGATGTGGAAAATAATACACACTAACAACCTATACATAAAGAAACTAGGAAGGAAGAGGAAAGATCCAACTACTGTACAAGTCATTAGACAACTAAATGATATCATGTTTGGGAACTCAATTCTACCCAAGTACATAGATCAAGGAAATCCTTTGGTAAATGTCACAATCAATGGCACAGTGATCAAGAACACTTTAGTTGACTTGGGGGTAGAAATAAATGTAATGAAAAAATAAATCATAGATGCTTTAAAGTTAAGGGGACTAAGACCAAAACCACAGTCTTGTAGCTTGCGAGAAAAATCAATAGTTAATCTTGAAGGATTCCTTGAGGACACAGTAGTAGAGGTAGACTCTTGGGAGTACCTTGCTGATTTTATTGTTCTTTAGCCAAAAGCAAGCTTGGGAGGATATCCTATCATCCTAGGAAGACCATGGTTAACAACTCGATGGGTCATTGTTTTCTTTGATCATTTAACTAACAAATTCTTCTTTTAGGGTCATAATAAAACTAGGTCTATATGTCTAAGGCGTTATACAATGGAGCTTTATGCAACTCGGTTGTTCGGTGGTTTCTTTTTGGGGGTTTTGGTTATGTTTATCTCTATCTATGCTAATCTACTGAAATATATTGCTTAACTCTTGAAACAACATTACTGTAATGAAATGAATTTAAATGAAATACTTTGATGGAATTGAAATGTACACACCAAATTAATATAATATAATTCAAATAACACACACATACTTGAATTGAAATTACACACCTGAATTGGAATTGCAATAAAGGAAATAGCACACGCTAAATTGGAATTTTTGTAAAGGAAATATGTAATTACATTCAAACTATAACTTATCGAAAACAAAGCATGCATAAACTTAAAATCCTCTAGTATCCTTAGTCGAGTGGGCCCTTATTATTCCTCGGGATGGAGGTAATCTCAACACCACAAGATATTAAAAAAAATCTAATATATTGATTCGAAAAGTTCCTTAACATACCTAGCACATAAGCTGGAAAATAGATACTAATTGTTATAAATTGTATATGCAGATTACCAACATATACTAACTACTAAATTGTTCCTCAAGGAGATGTCTATATAGACATAGTTGGTTACACATCATGCCAAAATTTGTAGGCACCAAGTTCTTCCACTAATAACCCTATTAAAGTTCATCAAATGCTATGGAACTGCTAAAAACAAGATCCATGTTTATAGGCTATCAATGGAAAAATTCCTTCATGATCTGCAGGCAGCTCAAACTCGAACTCCTTGATTACAATTCCTAGAAATGGTAGTAAATATCCACTATTATCCTACATATGTCACTATATTTCACTCATAGAGGTGATTAGTGGGAAGTTCTATGGTCAACAAGTTGCATGAAACAAAAACAAGAGAAATGCATTGAACTTACTAGGATATAACTATATAAAGCATCCCCATGCACTAATTAATCATGTTTAATGAAAAATAAATAATCACATAGATGATATAAAAAATTAAAATAATGCACTCATCATCTCCCCTACACTTTACCTATTACATGTCCCTATGCAACTCATATTTTCCCTGCCCTATGACCAAGCTGTTGTGCCATGTCATATTCCTCAAACTGATCCACATATTATTTCCTTATTCCTTTACATCCCTGATTATTTGAAATAACTTCCACCCAAGTTGTGAAACTATCATGTGATTGGGAAACATTATTCTACCAGGTAGTAATCAGATTTAGGAGAAGAGGTGGCCTCACTTGTGTTCCTACCCACTCATCACTATATTCCTTGTCATTTTCTCAGACAACTACCAAATTATTATAACCAATTCATCACCCCTCTGCATACACCAATTGAGATTATGAGGGGAGATAACTTCCCTCATTTTCAATGGAAAGTTTAAGGTATCCCACCTTCTATCACAATCCTATCTTGCTTCACCAAAATGCTACTGACTATAGGCCTCAAAATCCTACACACATTTCAGTAGAATATTTGAAGTATTTTCCCCAACACCAACCTGATAATAAAGAGATCGGAAATTTTTATTCATGGCCACATCATTGTGATGGGTAGGCCTAATGTAGAAACCTATGGTGCAAGATATTTGATTGAAAATTTATTTTTGTTCACCCCATGTGATTTGGTTCCTAAGAAATGACTGAAAGGCCTTAAATTGAAAATATCCCACAAATAGGTTAATAAAGATATCAAGCACATTAGTGACCAACATGTTGTGGAGGTAAAATTCACACAGTTGATTTTGTATCGCAGGTTACTATTTTGATAAATTGAGAAAAAATTCCATTAGGAGCTTTATGAGGTTATTGACTGCACATTATCATTAATTTCCAAGCATAAAATTTCTCTTGGATAAACATTCGTAGATTAAAAAATGTTTCCTACATGCCAAAAGCTTACAAGACAACATACAAACAAAGTATAAAATAGATTCTAATTTCTTCTTCTCATTTGCATTGGCCTCAATCTCCTCTTTTAACTTTTTATTTTCCTTTTTAATGATTTATTCGAAGAGAACAAATTTAAATCATCCCATACTTTAAGGCCTATATCTCTTTGTCTCTTGAGACTGCTAACCTCTACCTTCAAAGAAGTAATTTCCCTCACTTTTTCTATAGTTCTCTATGTAAATGTAGTTTGCAAAGATAAATTGGTTTCTTACATACCTTTTAAATTTTCCTTAGGAGGAAATTTCATCTAGATAACACCTCATTACATCATCTCCATGTGATTCTTGGCCACCAATCTCCATTGCAACAAATTTTTGAGCTGGGGTTAGTATATACCAAGTGTTGAAGGCATTTTCAGAGCTTCTGACTTAGTTTCCAGAGCTGCAGAAATATTTGGACTCTATGTTGCAGGGATAGTTTTTGTGAATGTATCATCATTAGATTGTTCATTAGGGACATTCGAGGTACCAACCTCTTCCTTCTCCTCCACAATGGGAGTAAAATATTCATGAAAAAATTTTGGCCAAGAAATTTCAGGTCTTTGTAAAGTATAAGACCTTCTTGGCCTCATCGAAATAGAATAATTAAATGGTAAGGTTATCTTACCTTTAGAATTTTGTGACATAGAAGATAGACTTCCCTTACTACTGAGTTCCTCCACAATCTCTTGTGAAGGGAGAGGGGCCGACTTGAGATTAGTTTAAATAATGGGAGATGGTCCCTTCTTAAGTTTCTTTTGTTTAGAACTCTCCCTACACTTATTTGGTTGATCCTTATCTTAGATATGTAGAAAACATGATGTGAAAAAATTAATTGAATAATCCTGGGTGTTTCAATGCAACCCTACCACCTCCATTTTTATATTTTTGTCCCACTTTAATGTCTGCATCAACTAAATATTCAGGTAAATTTACCAGGAGTGCATGGTTTATGTAGTATTTCTTCAAATGTATTAAAATCTTCAGCGAATCCCCTCTAAGTAAAAATTTTTTCATCATAGATAAAGTACATTTTGACCCATTTAACAACTTCCTTCCAAATACTAGGAAAATTTTCCGCTTAATCCCATTCTGAGTACCATATGAAGTGAGGATTACTTCTAGAAGAGCTTCACCATCCTCATGAAAATTGGGGAATCAAGTCTTTAAGAGGATCATTTGTCATAACCTTGAGACCAAATTTTGGTAAACTAGATAGGTCAGAAATAACTTGACTACTTATTTCTACTCTTTTTCCCCCAATTCACGAGCAGGTGGCTTCAAAATTTATCAAAAACTCATCAACTAAATTTTCATCGAAGCCCTCAAATTTCCTAATAAATTCTAGCCATCCAACATCATAAAATACATGGGAAATTGTAGCATTCTAGAGCAGTGGGTTTGGAGAGTTTGGTTCAGATTTCTTCTTCTGCCCCATAGTATAGATGAATTTAGATAGTTGTGTAGAAAAATGATGTTGTGTTCAAACTCACAAAGCAATGACATGAAGTGTTTGGTGAGTGACAATTTGAAATATACCACAATCTTTTAATTTCCTTAGGTCGGTGCAAATTGGTGGCGTGAAAAGTTGATAGGACCAAGTATGCATGGGAAGTTTTAATGCATGGTATGGCACACACCCTATCATATTGAATAATAATTCCACCTTTCCTTCTTATAAAGCATCCCATCATTTTCTTATAAATTTGACACATGCGGTATCCTTGCTAATTATGATTCATTACACCCCACTCCACGTCAATATTTTTAATGATATTCCCAATAAATGCATTAAAAATTATGTATTGATTTAATCATGCTAAGTAAATGCAATAGGGAAGTGCTTCAAAAGTTAATATCTGTAGCAAAGTAAAATTCACTTACCCTTGCCATCTCAGCTTCCCGATATCCATAGATTTCCATGTCCTACGCTCATAGAGAAAATGTGATTAGTGTACATTCTAACAATAGACATGCCTACCTTTATTGAAAGCATGAAATAAACAAAACAACTACAATATAAGGGAAAGAAGATCGAAAGCATGATCATCTTTCTTTATTTAAATTACAAAATAAATACTCCGATGGGAAGAGCCAAAATCCTCCACTTGAATCCATTTCCTCACATAACAACATATATTTGCTGAAGGTTTCTTTATCTAGAGGATGCTGATACATCCTTAATCTATGTCCATTCACTAGAAGAGTTCTTCTGTCTCCATCAATCAGAAATAATCTCATAGAGCTGTTATCAAACACTTGTTCGATCTGGTATGGTCCCAACCATCTTTTCCTTAGCTTTCCTTTGAACTATTGATACTTTGAGTCAAAAAGTAAGACCCAATCTCCCTCATTGAACTTCATGTATTTGATACGAGCATCATGCCAATATTTTATTTGGTGTTGAATAATCTCATTTTTTTGTTGTGCCTCCATCCTCATTTCATCCAACTCATTCAATTACATTACTCTCTCACGTTGTGCTTCATCCAAATTGATGCCAAATTTCATTGTTGTCCTCCAAGTCTACAATTCAAACTCAATGGGTAATAATGGCTTCTTCCCATACACTAGTTCATATGGGGAGAAACTAGTAGTGGTCTTCCAAGTTGTATTGTAGGCCCAAACTACTTATGGGAGTTTTGGTACCCAATTCTTTCTATCTGCATTGACAACTTTGGTTAAGATATTCTCCAGCTCTCTATTTGTAACTTCTACCTACCCATTGGATTGGGGGTGATATGGTGATGAATTCCAATGCTTGATTTGGTAGATCTATAGGAAATCCTCAATCATGTTAGACACAAATTGAGGTCCCTGATCGATACAATAGCTCTAAGGGCACCAAATCTCAACATAATATTGTCGTAAAAAAATTCAGCTATAACATCTTCATTAGTAGATGCCAATTATTGAACCTCAGCCTATTTCATGACATAATCAATGCACACAAATAGGTAATCTTCCCCAAAGGATGGGGGATCAAAATGTCTAATAAAATCAATTCCCCACTTCTCAAATGGTCCTAAGACCGCTGAGGGTTGAGAGGCATTTCCATGGACAATGTAGGCTTCCCCATTATTTGACATGCATCACACTACCACACATACTTCTTGACAGACTTGTGAAGAGAAGGCTAATAATACCCAAATCTAAGGACCTTGTGAATTGTCCTCTTCACTGAGTAATGTCCTCCTCTAGGATCATCATGAAAATATCTCAGTATGTCATATACTTCATCCTCATGAACACACATGCGAAGAACCATATCAGGACAACATTTAAATAAAATTCCGTTACACCATTTATATGTTGAGCTATTTTTAACTAATATCTTTTGTTCCTTATTGGTAAAGTAGGATGGAAACTTCCCTATAGTTAGGTAGTTCATAAGATTAGAAAACCATGGAGTTTGAGTTGATATTACAAATAAGTGTTCATCTGGAAAATGATCCTAGACTACTTCTTCTTCTCCTGAAACATTCAATCTTGAAAGGAAATCAACAAAAAGTTAGTATTTCCTAGCTTATCAATAATAGTTAAGTTAAATTATTGCAACAAGAGTAACCCTTTGATAAGTTTTCCCCCACTTTGGTTTATTTTTCAAATACCTTATGGCCGAATGGTCGGTATAAAAAAATATTTTGTAACCAATAATAAAATGTTTGAATTTATTGAGAGTAAACGAAAACTAAAAATTCTCTTTCCATGGTGGTGCAATTTCTCTCTATAGGGGTCAAATTCTTACTTGATAAAATAAATGATATGCATATGATCTTATTCATCATTTTATCGAAGAAAAACTCTCATTGTTGTGTTAGATGTATCGGTGTGAATATGGAAATGCTTTCCCTAGGAGGATCCTCTCAAGACTCGGAGCACTAGCTAGATTCTCTTTGATAATATTGAAATCCTACTGACATTGAGGAGAGCATTCAAAAACCCAATCTTTTGAGAACAAAGAAAACATAGGTGTAATAATTTCACTAAAGTCTTTGATGAAACACCTATAATACCCCGCATGCTAAGGAAACTCTTGATGTCGGCCTTTTTTTTTTTATCGTAGGTAGCTGAGTAATTACTTCAATCTTTTTGGGTCGACCTGTATTCCTTTGGTAGAAATATGATGACCTAAGACAATTCCTTGATCAACCATAATCGAAATTTTTCATGACTCAAGGAAAGTTGGTGCTACTCACATCTAGTTAATACTTTTTCAATATTGTTCAGAGATTCATCAAAAGTGGAACCATGGATAGTGAATTCATCCATGTAAACTTCAACATAGTCATTTGTAAGATCTGCAAAAATGGCAAAAAATGCTCTCTAGAAAGTAGCAGGTGCATTACAAAGCCCAAATGGTAGGACTCTATATGCAAATTTACCCCAAGGACAAGTGAAGGTGGTTTTATCGAATCAGTAGGTGCAATACTAATTTGGTTATACCCACTAAACCCATCCAAGAAGGAGAAATATTTCTTACCTGCAAGATTGTCCAAAACTTGATCAATAAAGGGTAGGGGAAAGTAGTCTTTCTTGGTGGCTTTATTAAGTTCCCTATAGTCTACAAAAATTCTCCATTTACCATTTTTCTTGGGAACTATAACTAGTGGTGATACCCACTGACTATCAAATATAGGATAGATGAATCCTACCTTCAACAATTTTTCTATCTCATTTTTTACTTGTCTCTAAGTGTTGGATTAATTATTCATTGTGGTTATCTCACATGTTTAACATCCTCGGTGTAGATATGGTGAGTGCATATGCTTGGATGGATCCTTTCATATCAATATAATCCCAAGAAAAATCTTGGGAATGCTTCCTCAAGATTTCTACAACCCTAGTCTCTTGGCTGGCCTCTAAGTTATTACCAATGGTCAACTCTTTTCCTATGTCAACAATCACTTTCTTGGTATCTTTCAAAATAGCAAGCTCTGCATCAACAATTAAAGAATTCAAGGGACAAACATGAGGTTGAAGCATGTGCAAAATAGTCATATTTTCAAGAGACATAACCTTGGCTAAAGGACAATAGAAATCATTGACTATACATTCCCCATGATAAGCATAGGTTTCTTTACAATTTTCATTGGAAATTTCACTTACCAAGGTAATATTATCTGTTGTGTTCAGAACATATGGTTTCGTAGCCTTAGTTCCAATTTCTATAGCCATGGTGTCCTCTTCATCAGACATTGTGTATGACTCAACAATTTCTTCCATGTGATTTTTCACTACAATGGTGGCCAAATAAGAAGAAATCAAATGGTTAGTATCTAAATAATCTACCCATACATGTTCACAAACATCCACATATGGCTAGGCTAGGAGGATACAATGAAATATTATTTGATTTTCACCCATTTAAAATGGTCATTTTTCCCGACCTACAGTCAATATATGTAGTAACAGTAGCCAACCAGGGCCTTCCTAAGATGACTGGATATCCCAACTTCTGAGCTTTAGGCTATAAGACCATAAAATTGACATGATACTCCCAAGATTCAACCATGACCATTACATCCTCAATCACTCCATCTGGTATAATAATAGATTGATCTGCCAATTAAATAATGATATTGGTTGGCTGCAATCTTATTAAAGAAAAAATATTGAACATATCTATTGTTATAACATTGATGACAACACCAAGATCCACCAAAACGTTAGATATTTACTGACCATTTAAAAAATAGTAATGAATGGACTCCCAAGATCCCCATATTTTGGTGAAATAAGCTTTCAAGAACAAGATCAACTAGATTCCCTTCCACTTTGACCATTTTTGGGTATTTCTTATTTCTTCTTGGTGTCTTTATGCACTAGTCCTTAATGGTCTGGTTTAACTCAGAATGTCCCTTATTGCTCTCATAAGTGGGACCTCAATATTCATCTTTTTCAACTCTTGAACTAGTGCTATTTCATCCATAGTTCAAGTTTCTTGTAATTGCTTTGGAAAAGGAGCTACATTTGCATTATTATCTTTTTCTTGACTGCTCCTAGTAGCTTGTGTTTATGGAACATGTTCAGTTTCTTCATTTTCCTTAGGTGTCTCTTATTTCTCATTTTCCTTAGGAATTTATGTGATAACAATAGGATGATTATTCACTGTTCTCCTAGACCTTAGTTGCATATTATTGACAATATTAACTTGCATTGTATCACTCGTCCGCTTCATTAATTAAAGTTGTCTGTTGATTTTTAGGGTTCCCTATAAGCTAGGCTGGAATTTTATTTTGTGTTACTTTCTTGTGTTGTTGATAGTTTTGTGGTGGGGCCATTAAAGCATGTTGTGGTTGATGGAACGTTCTCTATTGATTATAATTTTGTTGAGGTGCCCATTATTAGTTTTTCCATGGATTTGCATTGGCTAGTGGTGTCCAACCTTGCTGATTGTATGGAGTCATCCATGGTGGTGGATGTGGGTAAACCATCCAGTTTGGTGGTGTCCACTCAGGTTGTCCCCAAGTAGGTTGAGGATCCTGACTGGGCCATGACATCATCTAGGGGTTTTGAGAAGGTCTAGGGGCATACACAACCTAATTATTTGGCCTTTGAACAAAGTTTACCTCTGCATTTTCTTGAGACATGACATTCAATCTTTATTTCAACTGAGGTAAGAAAGTGCAATGGTTAGTATCATGATCAGTGACATCATAGATCAAACACATGTCTGTGACATCAAAGGACACTCTCTCAAAGGATGTCTCTTCCTATATTTAGGGTAATATATGTCTAGAGGTTATTTTGTAGCACTGGTCTTGGATTTTAGCCCATCTATGGTTGATGTTAATTGCGACAAGATGTCTATTTTCATGTTAGCCATTTCCTCTAGAAGTTCTGAGGTACCTAGGGAAATCTTGGATGTTTTTCTTTTCCTTATACCTCCTCGTGTTCTAGAGTAACTTTTGCATAGCTTAGTGATATCTTTCATGCTAAGTTTGTGCACATCACCTCCTCCCATAAGATGGATTGCGTTTTTGGTTTCCTCATCAATTCCTATAAGGAAAAATGTCTTAGTGATTTCTACATGTAACTCATAACCACTCCTCCGATGGAGAAAGAGAAATATGTCTAGATAATCTTCTAGATTTTCATCTTCCTTTTTCTTTATCTGAAAGAATTCTTCTTTCCTATCTCTTCCCCTACAGTAGTCTTGATATTTTCCAATAACAATGTCTCCATGTTCTCCAAAGAATGAATGGAGTTAGGGGAAAATCCCATGAACCATGTCATAACAAGGTCTTTGAGGGTAGAAGGGAATAGTTGGAGACATGTATGGGATACACCCTAAGCTCTGTACACATAAGATATACATCAAATATAGTTGTAAGCCAATAAGATATCCATAAAGGAGAATGGACCAAACAATGAGGGATATAGTGAAAGAAGAATTAAAAAAATATTGGATGCTAGATTCATATATCAAATTTCAAATAGTCAATGGGTGTCACCCCTTGTCATTATACCTAAGAAGTATGAAAAATGGAGGATCTGAATGGACTATAAAGAGATGAATGTAGCAAAAAAACAAGGATCATTTTCAACTTCCTTTCATTAATTAGGCACTTGAAAATCTTGTTGGTGAGAAATATTTTCTTGTATTGATGGCTATAGTGGCTACGAAAAATTTAGATTGCACATAAGGACCAAGAAAATACCACATTCACATGCCCATGGGGAATGTTTTCATATTTTGTTCTTCCTTTTGGTTTGTGCAATGCACCTGTTACATTTCAACGAGCAGTTTTGAGCATTTTTTCAGATCTAACCAATGATTGCATGGAGGTATATATGGATGATTTTATAGTATATGGAAGTACTTTTGATGAAGCAATGAAGAATCTGTACAAATTTATGAAGATATGCAAGGAGTATAACCTATCCTTAAGAAATGATAAATGCTATATGATGATGTCTGAAGGAATATTTTTGGGGCATTATCTATCAATTGCTAAAATTAAGGTAGATTGAGCAAAAATATCTGTGATTATAAATATGCCAACACCAAAAAAGAAAAAGGATGTGAGGATTTTCTTAGGCCATGATGGGTATTATAGAAGATTTATATAAGACTTGATGAAGATCTGACACAGTATTTATCTGTTGGGAAAATATGTTTCCTTTGAGTGGATGAGAAATGTGAGGTTACATTCCAAAATTTGAAACACATGTAGAATTGCACTTTTTGTGTTAAGAGGACCATTGGAGTTTTCCATTTCACATTCATGCTTGATGCCTCAGATCATGCCATTAGAGCTTGTTAAGAAAAACATATTGAATTCTAAACTATGCAATCTATTATGTCAGTAAGAACCTACAATATGATAAACCTAATTATATAGTTGTTAGGAAATTAAGTATTAATGTTTACATTATTTATGTATTCATTAAATACAAATGTTAGTAATTATATTAAATAATATATTGAGTTGGAGTTGTTTTAACAACTCATATGATTTGAGTTGTGTATTGTTACGGGAGTAACAATCACAACTAAATAGGAGATATTATAGGATTGAGTGGTTCCATAATAATAGGGAATCCTCTCCTATATATGTGTAATGGAGTTCGATTGAAGATATAGAGAATTAATAATATATTCTGGGTTCGTACTGTGCAAATATGTAGTTGTTCCATTATTTGGCATCAGAGCGGTTTGGTTATAATGGAAGAATGAAAAATAAATATAGGGGAGTTACAGACCTATCAGGTGGTGCATAATCCTTATGGATTTCAATATTGCAGATCAAAGACCAATCGACTATATCTGCAGATAGACTCCTGTGCAAGTATAGTTTTAATATTTGAAACTTATAGTTGGCATTATGTGGATTCAACATTTTTATGCATGCGGCTTCATTTGGCTTGATTCATCACCTGTGTGCATGTCGAGAGATTCTCTGCGCAATTGGTAGATACCCATGTATACCTTTGACAGTTTGTGCGGTATCATTTTACAGATAAGCGTAGAAATTTGTGTTTTTGTGCATCTTGGCCACACATTGCATTATCTCTTCAAAGAATTTCGTTTTGGCCTAACTCAACCGCATTGTTTGGGTCGAACCCTATCTCAGCATCCACAGATCTCCACATTGATCCCTTCCACTGTATAGTGACTCGTCCCTACATGTTGCAATGACGAGTATGAGCTCGGTTCCGAATGCACAGTATTGCTTTTATATTGGTACCCACGGTATTTTTGAATAAGCCAGATTTGTTAATAGAAGTTAGTATTAGGCGTGGAGGTGTCTAGAGACTGGTCAATCGTTCTGACACTGAACCTGTTGTAGATTGCAATGGTTCTGATCGATTAGTGGAAGAGAAAAACCTAATACGTATATTGATTCTATTAAGATGGTCCACAACAATTAGTATTTCGTTTGCCATCGAATCGGTATTCCAGAGTTAGGTTATCATACGAAGACTTGTAATCATATTGATATCAGGCATGCCGTGCTACAGTTCCCGCATTATTAGTATGTTTTTGTTTAGTTTTTAATGTTGATTCAAGTCAAATATATGTATAATTTAGAGTGTCAAAATCTTACGGTCTATGTGGAATTTATAATGAAAGTATGAGTAAATGCGTTGTGAATAGATTGCTATTTATTAATGATTGGTCATTAAAACTCTTGTAAAAGTTAGAGTCAAGTATTGTTTTATTAGAGTCAAGGAAAAGAAAAAATTTCCGTTGCCATTGTCATTTTGTTGCTTGTAAGCTATATAAGTCATCGTGAGTATTTTATTATCTCATAGTCGATTCTTTAGTTGAGTCTATTGTTTCATTTTTATTTTGTGTCATATGGTTAGTCAAATTGTAAAGTCATCTTTTGTTATGTAGTCCTTGATGTTTTGTCAAAGTCATGTCAAATAGGTGATTTTAGGTGGTGTCAAGAGTCAATGACAAAATTATTGGAAAATAAAAAAAAAAAATTTGCCTCACGGACACAACGTCGAAAAAAATAAAGTGTTTCACATTGCGAAGGGAAGATATAATAAACAATGTGTAAACAAATTGAGCTTCATATGTAAATCGGTTGAGTTTGTATGTCAATGGAGGATGGAGGCATCGAAGGCCGGGAGGTGACAACGACCTCTCGTCGAGTCACCAACAAGCAGGGGCCGCAGAATGATTTGGTGGCACAGGTGTGCAGTGTGAGTACTTGTTTTTTGAGTTTTGCAGTGTTCCAGATTCAGTTGTGTGGTGTGAATTTCAGCTTGGTGTGATTCTTTTTCAGAGTTCCTGTTGTGTGTTGAATAAGTGAAATGTTCACATTGAGGGGGGAACATGATCAACATGATCAATGTTCCATTTTCAGTTTTTCACAAATTAGTATGTGGCTTTCTATTTCCCCAAATGAAAAAAACATAAAACGGAACAAATAACAATGTGAACGCTTTAACATCATGAGGCTTGATGAAGAACGAAATGTGTTCTGTTCGTACCTAGGTTTATGGTTAGCCTCTTGAAAACCATTGAAGGTTGTTCGGATGTGTTCTCTTGAGTTTTTCTAGGTCGAGATGTGTTCCCTAGAGTTTGGTTGATAAGCGAGATGATTCTGAGCATGTTCCCATCCTCGTCGGTCATGTGTTCCCGCTGCTTTGTGGTCGATAAGAAGTTGATGTGTTCCTTCTTCTACCTTGGTTCGAGTGTGTGCCAAGATCATGAGCGCGCAGAGGTGGTGTGCAAAGGAAGTGAGAAAGTTCTTTTTTACCATGTAAACATTAAGGGGGAATGTTAGGAAATTAAGTATTAATGTTTACATTATTTATGTATTCATTAAATACAAATGTTAGTAATTATATTATTGTTATATTAACAATAATATATTGGTTGGAGTTGTTTTAACAACTCATATGATTTGAGTTGTGTATTGTTACGGGAGTAATAATCACAACTAAATAGGAAGAATATTATAGGATTGAGTGGTTCTATAATAATGAATCCTCTCCTATATATGTGTAATGGAGTTCAATTGAAGATATAGAGGTTAAATGCTAATAATTTATGTTGTTCCATTAATAGTCACATAGGATTTTTCAATTTTTCGCCATTAGAAAAAATTTAGGCACTACATCACATGTTATCCAATATTCATTCATAGTGATCATACATTAAATACCTAAATAAAAACCCACTTGCGAGAAGCAAAATAATCATATGGTTGCCACTCTTACAAGAGTTTCTTTGTCACCATTGTGGATAATCCTAGTAAGGAAAATGTTGTAGCTAACTTTATTTCAAGAATGCGAGAATAATAATGAAGAAAAGTAGTGGACGACTCTTTCCAGGATGATCACCTTTTTCCATTTCCACTAGAAAAACCTAGCATACTTGATATAGCCAATTATTTAGTCTTAGGTAAGACACCTCCACACTATTTATATTTGAAAATAAATACATTGTTGAGAAAATTGTGAATTTTTCTTAGATAGTTGGTTTTCTATTTCACACGAGGAAGGATAATTTTATGAGAAGATGCATAAATGATGAGGAAATTTATGATGTCCTCAAAGATTTCCATAGTGAACCATGTGGAGGACACTTTGTTGTAAAAATAACAACACAAAAAGTGTTGACAATAGGGTATTATTGGCCTACACTACATAAGGATACAACATTGTATACAAGAAGGTTTGATAAGTTCCAAAGAATGGGTAAGCCTACAAAGCAGATCAGATGCCATTGCATCCTCAGTTAGTATTATAGCTATTTGAAAAATGGGGTTTGGACTTCATTGGTCTAATCAATCCTAAATCTCAAAGAAAAGAATACATTTTGGTGTGTATAAATTACCTCACAAAATGGATAGAAGTGAAAGCATTGACAAATCAAAAGAGAGAAAGTTGCTAAATTCTTATATGACCACATTTTCACGAGGTATGGAGTACCACGAGAAATTGTTACAGATCAAGGTACACACTTCACTGCTGAAGTTATTTATGATCTAGCTAAGGAATATGAAATCAAACATAGGAAGTCTACACCTTATCACCCCCAATCTAATGGTCAAGTTGAGGTAACAAATAGGAAATAGAATCCATCTTGACAAAAATATTACACTCCATAGGAGGGATTGGGAATATAGACTTCTAGAGGTAGTTTGGGAATTCAACACAACTTGGAAGACAACAACATGCTTCACACCATTCGAGATTTTTATAGTAAGAATGATGTTATCGCTATTGAGTTTGAGCACAAGACATTAAGGAATGTACTTGAACTAGGCATAGATTTTCTAAATCTCAAAGGTAGAGGATTCTCCAACTCAATGAGATGGATGAAATGTGGATAAAATTTGTGCATAATACAAAAGTGATATAAAAGAAAATGATCAAATGGCATGATAGATTCATCAAGATAAGACAATTTTAAGAAAGTGATTGGGATCTCTTATTTGACTCCAAGTACAAGTGTTGGACCTTTGTCGGGAGTCAAATGTGTGGTCATTGATGTTAGGTAACATTGATGAGAAAATAAGTGTATTGGTAAAGAAAGCAAGCTGAAAAGATGAAGGTTGATTGGTAGTGTCAGCTCACAAAGGCTTTAGGATAATCAAGGATAAGTCCTAAGGGACTTAGTCGTATTTGGGAAAGTTGTGGAGATGAGGAATATCCGCCAAAGTCTAGAGATTTGTTAAAGACTTAGAGTAGTTGTCAAAGTCCGTAGAAATCTGCCAAGCACTTGAAACACAATGGAAGTAAAGAAAATCAAGGAAGAAGACGTGAGATAAAGGAAGTTAAAGGAAAAATGGCTGAACAAAAGAAAAACCTTTAAGAAATAGAGGATCTACTAAAGATAGACGATATCCGTGGAAGACCACAAAATTTGTAAGAAGAAGAGATAGAGGTGTGGACATGGAACAATTGCGGAACGGTAGCAAGTAACGAGGAAAGCCATGAGACATTATAAAATCTTTGAGAAGCATAGAAGAGCCATAGATAACTAAAAAGTCACCAAAGAAGAAGAAAAGCCACCAAATAAAGGAAAGTGCCATGATACAAATAAGAAATATATAGGTGTCAAAGAAATCCATGAATTGATGGAATATGAATGAAAGTGGTAGAATGAAATCAAATTGTTTCAAGCTTAGTCTTCGAGAGTTTTTTCTCCAAAATCGATGGTGATTTGATTGTTAGATGATTTCAGCTACACGTCTTGAGATTTACAAAGAACTATGAAATATACTATTCCAATTGCCAACATTTAATGCTTGTTGACTTCATGCAAATGTAGTTACATTCTTCATGTGATCTCGAGTTTCAAGGTGAAATAAAATATGGAAAAGGAAATGACTCGCTCATCTAGGTCACGTTGTATATCTGGAAAATATATTCTTAGAAAATGACTAAAATCAAGCCAAATACAAAAGAAACAATAAATGGGGTAAGATGCATGCATTTAATGAGCCAAATTTTTAGGTGACTAAGTAGGAAGGATATCAATACACAATTCAAATTAATAAATTGGGTCGATTGTGTATATAAAATTTTGAACTAGTCATTTAAAAAACAAAGGTTGCTCGAAAGAGAATAGAGTCACTTGAGCTAAGTAAGAGCGAGTAGAAGAGAAATAAGCAGCTTAATCAAGATGATAAAGAGATACAAAAGGAAATATAAGAAAATATCAATGAAGAGAAGATTCATCGGATGAAAAGAGCATTAGGTCAGAATTTTTTTCGATAGAGGGGGATAGAATTAGACTGTATGAGAAGAAGAGAGTAAAAGAACACATACCGAGCCAAGAAAGTGATCATAATTCATTGTAATAGCAATTTATGTAATTATATGATCAAAGTATATATAAGAACCAAGTCTAAGTTGTAGCTTAGCAGATTCAGGGAGTTGTAGCTTCCTTGTAGGTAGGTGCCTATAGAAGAAATCTCTTATGATGCGTAATATTCACTAGAGTCCTTTGTTGTGCGTAATATCAACAAAGGTTTAGGGGTTGGTGCTCCTTGTAGGGTCAAGTGCCTTACTACAAAATCCTTGTAAGATGTGTTATATTATTATGAGTCCTTGCTTTTCGTAATATAATTAATGTTTTTGGTGGGTTTTTCTCCCAAAAGGGTTCCGTGGTAAATATGTGTTCAATGTTTTTGTTCATGATATATGTTTGATTGTGTACCCGTAGTTTAAAACCGCACATCATTGAATATTTTAAAATCAACACTAAGTAAAATGTTTTAATATGTACTTATTCGCCCCCCTCTCAGTGCTTGTGATCTTCAACAACACTTGGACCACATGGGAAAACTTGAGAAAAGGTGGCTATGCCCATATGAGATTGAGAAAATATTTCCCAATGGAGCTGTGAAACTCACTACCATAGATCCTATGAGATTAAAAGTACTGGTGAATTGTCATAGGTTGAGGTTATACACAAAAACAACTAATCTGAGTAATTTCATGCAACCATTTAGAGGAGGTCAAAGTAGGATGGAGATGAGAACATCAGAATTAAGGTTAGAAGTTGAACCTATTGGTTCATCTTCTAAATTGTTGAAGAATGAGATGTTTAGTGGCCTTGGTATATTCATCTTGTTGAATACTCTAAGGGTAAATAAAATTGATGTGATCATCCTTCTTGGTGATCATCACCACTCAACTAACATGTTTTATTTTCTTAGAATTTTTGTTTTGCAAGATTTGGTGTATTTTTTGCAAGAAGTGCATGGTCTATGACAGAAGGAGATGGTGTAAAGACTAAATGTCCACTTGCAGCAACATGAAACAAAGCTTTGTTTTGTTTTCTTTTGGAAGAACTTATGATTGCATGGAGAAAATAAGGAACAAACTACACATGTGATAGTGATGAAGATGACTAGCACCAGAAAAATTTAGTCTTCCCTCTCGGGAATTAATTGATTTCATTAAGGATCCCTCAACATAACGTTGCATATGCTTGCAACACTAAAAACAACATCTGCAACATCATGGCACCTCAACATGCAACATCATGATAAATATGCATGCAACGAAGGTGCAAATTACAACAAGGCACATGTCATCATCATCTAATGCATATCTCAAGATAAGTGCACTCATTTCACTTTAATAAAGTAACAATAGAATGATTATGTTTAATTAATATTTATGCCATATCATGAATGAATTTAAATAGAAATTATTACCGCCACCTTTAAACCCTATGAGTTGTCACTCCACGTCACCCCACTGTCACACCATGTCACCTCACATATTTGCAACATTCAAATGAATTTAATTCATTTCCTTCTTGCACTACGTGTGAGTTGGTCATAGAATTCAAAAACAAAAGTACTCCAAAAATTTACACTCACTCAAATTATTGCATCATTTCTACAAAATGTGATATTTTCCCCTTAGAGCTAAAGGAATTTTGATTTAGGATGGGAGGAGATCTAATTTTCCATGAGCCTACAGACCATTCACAACTCCACAACTAATGAATGATACTTCAATATTTTCAAACTTGTGGATGGATGGAATATATCGATAAGTTTAAGGGTTTTAATGAATCCATGGTGATATAATTTTCTACTACATTCAAGGACAAAGAGGCTCTTGTAAAGGGTTTACAATGAAGGTATATGACCAAATTTTGGCTACTGATCACAAGGCTTCCTATAGAAGGTGATTTTTTCCCGAGAAGGAAAACCCAGATGTAGATTGACAAGAGTTTGGTGATGAAGATGATAAATTCATGAATAATAGATAAGGTACATTTCACACTTATCTGAAACCATTTTGGGCTGATGTTGCCAATTACATTATCAAATACTTTACTGCGAGGGTAGATACTCCAGATTAAATATTTTCCATTTTAAGTTGTTGAATTATTTGAAGAATGGTGTACATGTTAATGTTCCCAATTTATTTTCTTACTTTTCTTCTAAAAAATGCATTGGAAAGAAAACACCTGCATTGAAATGGGAATATTTCTCAAGGGAAAAAAATATTTATGAGTTATTGTAAAAGAAAAGAAAAGAAGGAGAATAGGTAGTTCCTCCACACCTTCATTTGAACCCATTAGTTCCACCTCTAAGCATGTAGAAACCCCTATTTCTGAGAAACCACCATCTCTAGAGAAAAACCATTGGCCCATTTCTCCTTAGAGGATTCTTTTTACAAAAACCCTCGAATATATACACTTGAATCATATTCTTCCAAGGAAAAAGAAAGTCTTCTAGCATACCCCTAAGATGTTGAGACGACCACATAGGTTGCGTACCAAAAATCCCAAAACATCAAAGCATAGTACACCTATCAACATCTCACTTTAGAATGATGGAGAAGATTTTAAAATTGACATTAAAGAGGGTGGTGTTGAAGTTACATGTGATAAACAATACCTAGAGGATATCGATATATATGGTGAACAATAAGGAAGTATAACGTGGTGAGAAACCTACCCATGAAATCCCTACTTGAAAAAATTGAAGTTTAGGTAGAGGCAGTTCATGTTGTAGAAACACATGAGAATCATGAAGGATAATTAATTTCCTTGGAAATTTAAGATACAACCTATGCAGAGAAAGAGGAAGTTCATGACCATGAAGTTCTTGAAACATAGAAGGATGAAATGGAGATTGGAGATGATCGGATCATAATGTTGAAGAAATTATAGAAAATATTATTCATAACATTGAGACAAAACAACCACTTGAGCATGATGAAATATTACAAGGAGATATTCCACAAGTTAGCATGCATCCACATGTTATGATTAGGAAAGTTTTCAAAGCACCTCGCAAAACTGATTATAGAACCATAGGCACCTTGAAAACTTTAGTAGATTATTGGGTGTAAAAATTTGAAAATTATGTTAATAAATTGTTGAGCATATGGGAAAGAGAGAAGGAAGAATTAATATTCCAACATCAGCAGGACATTGAAGAAAAGAAAAAGGAGCTTAAGGCTAAAGATAAGGAAATTTCTATGCTAAAGAAAGAGTAGGAAGATACAATTCAGGTGACCAATGAAATATTTAAATACAGGCCACCATCTAACATTTATGCCATTTTATTGAAATAAAAAATGTTGAGATAAAGTATACATGTATCAACAATGATATTCCAATTGATATAAGTGGATCCTAGAAGTTTCTTCATAATTTACCTGTGAATGCCTCATGAAATACAATTGTTGTTATGTGAGTTGTATATGTACAATTATGCCTTGGAATATGACAGAGACTGGATTCTAGTACTTTACATTGGAGATGTTCCAATTAGGGAATTGTGCTCTTATTTTAATAATGAATTGTATAGAGAGAAGCAGATGGAAGAGTATAGGAAATTGTCAAAGGAGCAACCATTAATGATCAAGGATGAAGCTGAAAATACAAAGGTAGTTATTGAGGAGTATGGAAAATACATGGAACTCGGGAAATTAGACATTGAGTGTATCAAATGAGGGATGAAGTTCATAATGAAGCCAAGGAACACATTAAATTCAATGGCCAAGAGATAGTATAGGCTTGCAGGATGCGTCTGACAAAAAATGTCCCTTGAAATGCAAAGAAAAGAAATGCATTCTTATCATAATATCATTCCAACTTTCAAGAGGATAAATGCATACATTGAAATTTCTAAAGGATGTGGAAAAATTGGTTTCCTATTGGTTATTATCCACCAATTTTCCACTATCCTATACCACATTGGTATGGAAATAAGGAACTAGATGAGGACATACAGGACATCATCATAGAAAGATATAGAAGGAATGTATGGTACTTATTCACCGAGCTAGAAGGAACATCTACACCAAATGACTTCAGACATTTATGCAACATCATACAGATGGAGCCAAAGAAACCTGAGGAGGATCCGTAGAAAAATGAATGAGGACATTCAAGATGTTAATTATGGGGGTGTGATGAGTTGTTTTATTTCATTTTTAAACACCTCATCTATTGTATTCTGTTTAGCCAATTATACCCCTAAACTTGTGTATCCCAATGATACTGCTGAAAATTTCCATTACAACTTGAAATCATCTCATAGATATTGTTTAATATAATTAATACTAAGGTTTAATTTATTTTGTAGATTATGAGAATGCATTTATTATTTTGGTTGCAATATTATGCTTTGTATAAATGTCAGCCTTTTTTACAAAGAAATTGTTATATGTAAAAAAACATGTAGCAAAGTATCCATACGCAACAACCAACATGCAGCCAAAATAACTCATTCACAATGAAGAGGTCATCCGCAGAAATGACATGCAACCAAAGAGACCCGTCTACGTCTGTAAAGCATTTGTAGTAAAAGGAGGTCACACCCATACATAAATCCATGATTATGAGGAATTTGCACAATGTGGAAACTAGACCTAATATCATATGTGCTGATAAGTAGAAGTAGTTATGTGAATAATAATAAGACCTAATGTCATCACTTGATTATGTGTTTAAAATCAAACAAAGAACTAATTGATTTAACTCACAATTTAATAACTAGTTGATCAACTGATCAACGAGTTAAGTTATGTGATTGTATGAGAACATATATTGAATAGTTTTGGTTCATGAATATAAGTTTTCGAGTTTTTGGTTAGGATATTTTACTTAATCCAACTAGAATTCCTAGTAGAACTCTATATCTTCATGCCTTTGTTGTAATGAAAGATATAAAAAGGAAAGATTAATGTTGTAAAGAGATAATAAGATGGATATAGATCCATAGATAGAGAGTTTGTTGTATTTTCCACTTGTAATATTCATGCTGATGAAATAAGAATCTAAGTTTTGTTAAATTGTTGTAGACATAGGCCTTAGGAGGGATTAACACCCAAGGCAGGGCCCACTTGTGGTTTGCTAACCCTTTCCTTTTGTTTGTTGTTTTAATTCATTGCATGGTTAGAATTGCAGTAGTTTATTCCTTTATATGTATTTTGTTTTTACATGATTTTCCATAGCCATAGTATTTGTTTTAGTCATATTCTAGTTTATTTCTAGCATTGTTATTTATTATTTGTAGTGACGATAATTTACCTTTACACCTCTCAAAAATTTATTCTTGTGTATACAATATTGGAAATATTGAAACTTTTCATCCATAGGTATGATAACTAAATATTGTAGATTGATGAACAACATATTAATTGCTTATCAATAGTTAATTTATACCACCATAGTTAATTTGTACCACCATTTGGGTTGTTGTTTTAGGCACTAAGGAGGTATATCTGGAGATGTTTGAAGGATGATAATTTTTTTGGATGCCCTACATGTGGGTTAGATAGTAGTAATGTGTTGGTTGGATATTTTTCAAGCCAAAATATGAGGTTCAACCACAATACATGGGATTAAATCCCTCCTCAAAGACAGGTGAGGCTGCCTATTTATTACTAATCTAAAACACAACAGAAATAATATATACAGTATTCACACTAATCTAACCATTGGGGTTGGGATAGAATCCCGAAATCCATATCCACACTAGGTGAAGATGTTGTTTTTATAAATGGAATGGGTCAGAAAGGAAATTATTATTATGGAAGAAACACAATGGAAAGGAAATGAGAGGAACATATTTTCTTTCGAGTAAACACAGAGCACGAAATAATCATACGAGCTTTAGATAACAAATGTAATGTAATGTTTGAAACAATTAAAATAATCGAGAATGCTAAACAAAGAATAACTTAAGATCCTGAACATAAGAACAATATCTTAAGAGAGATGAATCTCACAACACAAAGTTTACAAAAATAGCATCGGTTTCTATTCCTCAAATGATTAAAAGAAAACACAAAGTTTTTCTTCTTCACAATAGTTCTCAATATTCCAAAAATCTCAACCCTTTAAAACGCACAAGCATCCCTTATTTATAATAAAAGGAGTTGAGAGAAAATAGGATAAATCCTAGAAAATAGTCCTTTTAATGAGAGTCCTATTTTCTTGACTCTCACGTAGGAGACCAAGTCAAAATTTTCTTTCTACATGATGAAATGAAAATGAAAAAGACATGTTGATTTCAGGATTGAAATGACATGAAACATTATGCCTATTCTATTTCATCATTTTTGTCTTCCTCTAGCAAAGCTTGCTTGTCCCAAAATTCCTGGAACTTTCAGATTATGCCCTGCATCTCATCTTCATCAGGCACGGTGGAATGGTCACTCAGGACTTCACATGTTTCTTGAGTATCACTCACGTTACCAGGAAGTTTCTTCAGTCTCTTGTTGAGTTTCCTTAGTGTTTCCAAAGAATGTTCAATCTTCATGAACCTATCAATGATTTCTAGGCTAAAGCCATCAGTTGGTTCATGCTGAATTGATTCTTGGATCTACTTGTAAAGATCATCAACGGGTAGAATACTTGAGATTTCATTCAAAATTTAGCAAAAATATTGATTAGAAATTCTTCTATGTCATTTGTGCCATCAACCAATTGATCTCTTGATTCCCTCAATTTTTGCAAGCTTCATTGAGAATATTTATTCTGAATCTAATGGCTTTGGTTAGTTGAAAATGCTTGTCCCCATGTGGAATGATGCCTTCTTCAATCAAGATGTGGGACAGAACCTATTTTAGCGTATTGAGAGCTTCAAAAGTTAACTCTAGGTTCCCAACTTCTACCAAAAATTCATCATCCATTTTCTCACCATCCTTCTTTATATCCTCCAAGGATTTGTAGACTTCCATAGAGTCATCAATGACCTCTTTTCCTTGCAGGAGTAGCCTCTGGATCCATTCATCGACTGTTCTCCCCTTCTCATTAATCTTCTCAATCATGGGTACCGATGAGAAATCGAACCTGATAGGAGTAGAGGATGATGGTGTTGACTCAGGAGGCTTTGAGAGCTTGAGTAGTACTTCTATCAACTTCTCTACTTTCTCTTTTAGCTCATCTCTATTTTCCTTTGTTTCCTTCAGCTTCTGACACAACACATTCATGGCATCTTGTGCATCCTATTGTGCTCCCTCCATTGTCACTTTTCCTAGATCAACCCTTATGATCAACCCTTGTGCACCACGTTCTTGGATTTAACCACTGTTGAGCATGTGTACCTTCCGATGGAAATAGGGAAGGAGATGGTGGCCTTGTGCTTACTTTGTTGGAATTTGTGAAAATCCAACAATTGTCTAACCAACTCCATCAGGATCAGCTTATCACCTGGGAACCTAGGCAATCGGAAAGGATCACCGGGTACATGACCACCCGAAGGTATGTGAACTTCTTGAATTGCAAGAAGATACAACCCCATTTTGATACTTCAGCCCATGCTTCATCGTTAGAGACTCTTCTTTTCCTTAGATCAGGGTTCATCCTGTAGATATTTTCATAAAAGAAGGCATCGTTCACTCTTCTAAATTGATCCTCGGAACCCTTCATTGTCAGCTAAGGGAAGTATCGATATATGTGTTCTATTTCCCTATTTCCTTTTGCATCCAACCTGGATAATTTCTCATGCCGACTGTTGCATAGGTGACATATGACGACATATAAAACTTTCCAGTAGACAAGACTGTCTTCATCTGGGAATCAATCTCATTACTTATAAGACTGCTCCAATCGATCCCTTGTTCATTTTTCTTTATAATGACCATGAATTAATACATCCACCCTTGGAAGTCTCTTGACTCAGGGATTCCAAATACTCAACTCAGTAGGGTGATAATATCATTGATTTCAAGGATGAAATCACTCCTAGGACAAACTTGGGAAACCTAGAGATGGTTGGCTTGGCCTTGATCAAGAACTTTTATTCACATACTTGATGTAGTCTTCTTGATCTTTGTCCTAGGATTTCTATGCTGACTTAATATCTACATCAACATATTCCTTAAAGTTGGGAAATCTTAAGAGGTCATCAAAGCAACCCCCATCCAACTTCACTATGATTTCTCCTTCTTGATTTCTCACTAAGTGGGAATTTGAATCATAATTGGAAGCGTAGGACAAAATGAACTCAGGGCATTGAGAATACATTGGGAATCCTACTGCAAGAGGGAGGCCACTGCTGGTTATTGACTTCATCCAAGGATTCTGAGAAGAATCCTTGGTTCTGTTCCAAAAGTCTTCCATGTCTATGTTACCAAGCTCCATGTCCCAGATATCGTAATTACAATCTATGTAGGAAGGGGACTCCATCTTCTGGTACTTATACTTCATCTTTCCTGATCTGTCTGACTTATCCTTAGATGATCCAGGATCCAACATGAGAAGTCTTGAAGGAAGAATGCTTAGATGACTTCTGGTTGAACAATCGGGCTTGAAAGCTTGTTGAGCAACCCTATAGACCCGCCACACTAACTAGACTTTGAGACCTACCAAGCACTTTGTGAAACCCGACACACTACAGTGTATATCAGAAACTAGGTCATGTCGGACACTTTGTGAAACCCAACACACTGTAGTGTATATCAGAAACTAGGTTGTGTCAGACACTTCGTGAAACGACACAAAGGCGGAACTCAGGTGATGTTGAACACTTCACGAGAACCCAATACAAGTGGAAGTCAAATGATGTTGAACACTATGTAAAACCTGACACAAGTAGAAGTTGGAAGATGTTAGACACTTGGAGAAACCTAACACTCTGCAGAAGCCAAATGATGTCGGACATGTTGTAAAACCGGAAACAAAGGCGCGGGGTTTCGGGATGTCAGAACACATAAAATTCCCTCCAAGCTTGTAAGTTAGGTTTTTAGAGTCTTCTCAAAAATCTAAAGAGTATATCTAATGGGAAAAATAAGAAAACACCCAAGATGAATTTTAAACAAGAGGTTTCATGGGAATACAATAAATGAAGAAAACAACCCAAAACCCTAAACCTAGAGGAAAGAAAAAGAGAAGAGGAAAAACACCAAATGAATACTTCAAAAACAACCCCAAAGACCCCAAAATGATAAGAAGAGAAAAATACCTTCAATAAATTCAAAAAATGGTTGAAGATGGATCACGAAATTGATCAAGAGGTTCAGTCGGGTTTGGAGGTCGAAGGAGCATGTATGAAAAATCCATGCAACAAAAATATGCCAGGTAAAAATGACGTGTAAAATTGAACTATTTATAAATCCCTAGCATTAATTACACCTCCTTTGACACATGTGCCAACTAAATGAAAAATCAACATTAATGCCATGTCATCATGCTTAGCACGTCGAAAACCCGATACAAAGGTTTTCTTATCAAATCGGGTTTCGGGAACCAACTAACATGAAGCATGCAAAAGACATGTTTGGATGTTATCAAGTTCGAAAACCTAATACAAAGGAAAGGTTCAAGTTTTGGTTTCAGAAACAAGCAACATGAAGCATGCTTTTTGAAAGGTATGTTCGATGCTCCTGAGTTCCAAAACTGATACATTAGAATGTAATCGGGTTTAGGTTTCAGAAGACAATTGACATGAAGCATGTAAAAGACATGTTTCCATGTGATGGAAACCTGAAAACCCAAAGATCTCCTTCAAAGGGAATTTTAGGATATTTTTTCAAAAAAATTCTATGGTTATCTCAATTTTAGCTGAAATAACTAAAAATGAGATAACAACTGGCTCCAGTTGGGGACTTTCTTTGAAACATCAAATGAAGAGAACTCATATATCAAAAAGCTTTATCCATTGGGATATGAAGTCTAAAGAAGAAAAATCAAAAAAAACAAAGAAAGAAGGAAAGGAAAGTAGACACATAACAAAAAATAAATTATGATACAATGCAAGAGAGCATCTTGCATTATTGGTGGAACATCTTCAAATGTTGGCCATTGAAAGGTAGGGGGAGAAAATCTCCATCAAGGTATGATAGACAAAATCTATTTTCTTCATTCGGTGATGGATTTTGAAAGGACCTTTCCATAAGGAGTCAAACTTGCCATGCATCCCTTTCTACTCTCTTCTCTTGTCCGAGAGAAGTACTAAATCTCAACTTGAAAATCACATTGCTTTGATTTCTTGTCAAATATCCTTTTGAATTTTCTCTAATGGTCTACAATGCGATCCACCACCTTGCTTCATTCTTCTTCTAGCTTGGCTAGGTACATTATCCTTTTCTCAATGGAACTTTGAAAATTTTCATCCTCAATTACTTTAGCCAATTGTAAGGCTAGAAATTCTATAGAGATAGGAATCTCAACATCAATTCCATACAACACCTGGAATGGGGATATTCCAATAGCTCATTTAGGAGTAATTCGATCTACCCATAATGCATCATACAATGCTTTGTGCTATGTTCTCTGATTCTCATCAACCAATTTTCTGATTATGGTCACCAGGTTTTTGTTTCTTGATTCAGCCTAACCATTGCCTTGTGGGTAATGATCAGATGAATGAGCCAATGTGATCCCAAATCCATAAAAAAATAATGTCAACTCATGAGATGAGAAATTGGAAATGTTTTCAGCAACGATCTTGTGAGGCACACCAAATCTAACAATTATATTCTCCATGAGAAAGTTACACACAGCTTCAGAGGTTACTTGTTTGATTGGAACAACTTCCACCCACTTGGTGAGATAGTCTATGGTGGTGAGCACATAATTATGACCAGAACTAGAGCGGGGTTCAACACTCTAATGAAATCAATTCCCCATTGGTGAAAAGGTTCTTCATTCACCATAGGCTTCAATGGAAGTGCTGCCAGCTTAGGACGACCAATGAAATGTTGATAAGCTTCACACTTGGCCACCCATTCAGCTGAATCTCGAAATAGAGTAGGCCAATAGTACCTAGCTCATAAGATCTTGTAAGTCATTACGGAAGAAGAGAAATGTCCTCCGCATGCTAGATTGTGGAAGGACTCTAACAACCTTACTTGTTGAGACTTATCAACACAACGTAGGAATACACCATCGATACCTTTCTTGTATATACCATTGTCCCATAGAATGTATCTTATAGACCTGAGTTTAATTGTCCTCTTTTCTTTTTGGCTTAAATGTGGAGGACATTCACCATAGGTTAATAAGAAAGCAATATCTTTGTCTTGTTATCCAAAATAAGCTCCTTGCTTATTTTTTGGCTAACTCCCTTCATTCCTTCCTTCCTTGTGTCTTAGTCAGAATTTTTTTATCTTTTAGGCACTCAAAACCTTTTAGAAATGGTTTCATTGGAAAGAGAATCTTCTCACCTTTCTAGAATGGTACAGTTTTCCTTCTAACTCCTTGTATTTTTCAAGTTATGGCTCGGCAGAGTTGGGGAGGAAATTTACCAATTAGAGGTCCACCAACCAATCAGAATGCGCCACGTTAGTGGTGGAATGGTGGGAGGAGGGAGAAATTTGAAAAAAATTCCAAGTATTGGTGGGGTGCAAAAAGAAATTTTTCAGCCCTAAGGCCCGCCAACCAATAAGAAGAGGCCACGTGTCCTCGGGACCGTCGGAGATCGGAGCGGCGGGAGGAGGTTGGAAAAATTTCAAAGTTGGCACAAATGGAATATCTTGGCCCGAAGGCCTACCAATGAATCACAAAGTGCCACATGTCCTTAGAGCATTAAAGGTGGAGGTGTGGAAGAAAATTTTCCCTTTTTCCAAAATAGGGAAAAATATGGAATGAAATCCCGCCCCATGATGGCCCATGCCAATAGCATGCCACATGTGTCCATGTGGCGGAAAAAATATTAAGGTAGGCCCGCAGAGGAGAGAGAGCTTATTTAGGCCCATGCTAATCAAAAGGTGCCACGTGTCCCATTCGAGGAAATGGTCGAGTAGCGAAGGAAAATTTGAGAGCAAAGGCCCACCAATGAATCACAACACGCCACGTGTCTTTGGAGCGTCGGGCCGGTGAAGATTTTTGGAAAAATTTCCAAAGACCGAAAAGGCATAAAATGGAAAGCGGAAGGCCCGTGACCAATCAAAAGGTGCCACATGGCATCGGAACTTAGGTGAGGGAGTTTTTGGGGAAATTTTCCCAAAGTCAAAATAGAGGGAAAATTTCAAATTTTCGGCCCGCCAATTCAAATTTGCCCTAGTTTTTCCCTAAATCTTTAGGAGGGCATAACTTTTGATCAAAAACTTAGATTTTTCATTCTTAGTGTCATTGGAAAGCTAGTGAAATTATCTACACGATGGAGGGATCAATTTTATGTTTTGGTAAGGTTTGAGAGAGAAAAATGGAAAACACCTCTGACATGGGGAAAAGAAACATAACTGACATCTCAACCACCATTTTGATGAAGTATGGCTCGCATTCTCTCCCAACATGGTCAAAAACATTAGATAATGGAATTTTGAGGGAACCCATGTTGTTTTAATGCAATTTGGTTTGTGGTTGAAGCATCCTCTCATGTTTTCCCACGTTTCTTCTTCATGGCTCACATTTTCATTGTTAAAAGCCAGATTTGGCTCATTTTGTAAAGGTTGAACATTTTTATGTTTTGCAGACTCCCTCTTTAACCCAGAAAGTGATTTTATGGAATATCAAACCTCTTCCAAGACTGCAACATGTTTTTTTGCCTCTCTACTATTGTAATGCATGTATTTTTGATATTGGAAATGACAATGCAAGCTCTGTGAATGAGTTTTAGTCCTCTTCTTGTGTTGTTTTTGATTCATTTCTGGTCTTTCATTACATTTTATCAGTTTGTGCATGATGTTTTATTTTATTTCGTATAATGTGTCAATTTTAGAAGTAAATGTTCACCACTCCTTTGGTGTATCACCTTATTAGTCTTAGTTTCATTTCTTTTGCATTCTCTATCTCTGTCCCCTTGGAATTTAGAGTAAGATTTTGAGTTAAACCTCTATAATTTCAAGCATACACTGATCAGAGGAGTTGAGGAACTAGCCTCTAATCTAGAGATTCTTTTCCCATTTCACAAGTCCCACACTTGGGGAAAAGATTCAATGTTGTGCAATCACACTGGATGTCCAATATCAAACTAGAAATCTGATAAACATCCAGGGGGTGCTGCTGATTTGCACTAACAGTTTTGGCACACCGGTGGGACCTTAGAGGTCTTCATCTTCATTGCAACAAATTTTATGTGCATTTGTTGCAATTTTTGCTTAAAAGAGCCCTGATTTGCACATCTGGGACTCTCAAAGAGAAAATCAACTAGTTTTAGCAGTCCAAGTCTGAAAATTCATGAGAAGAATCAACACAAGGTCAAGAGCTAGAGAAGAAGGGTTGTCTGAGTATCTGCAGCTATCTCCTGGAAGAAGGCATAGAGGAAGGAGGATTCAAAGGTCTCCATCTCCACCAAACAGAACTCTATCAACTCCTCCACCTTCTAGACCTTTCACTTTAATCAACAAGGGTTCTCAAGCCAATCGAATTACACAACCCAACCCTTATGTCAACTTCACTAGAAGCATCCCACTTGCTCTCAATGCACAAAATCCAATTCTAGTTGCAGCATTGAAGAACATTCCATATTTCACTGGAGAAAATTAGACCACTCATGGTGATCATGTTATAGACATTGCTAATATTTGTGCAATCCATGAGATTATTGAGATGTAATTGCTTTGTCAAATTGTTGGCATCTTCATTGAGGGAAAGCATTGCAATGGTTTAGAGCCTTATAGTAGGCTCTATCCAAAATTGGAATCAGTTATGCATAGCCTCCATGAGTAGTTTGGAGAAAAGGGAGATAACTTGTCTCTTTTGGAACAATTGACAACTATCAAGAGAGCTCCCAATGAGTAGCTAATAGACTTCAACTTCAGATTTCAAAGAACTTGGGATAGAATCCCAGTGGCAGTAAGGCCAACAGCTAAAGGTGCTTTTCTATACTATCTCAAAGCTTTAAATTCTGATATTTCTATGTTAATTCAATCCATGGGAGGTACAACTATACCTGCAGCTTATAGCATTGCCATTAGAGCTGAAAATTATCTGATTCAAGCTGGTAAGCTGGCTCCTAGGCCTCCCATGCCCTTGTATCCAAACTTAGAAAATCCAAGCACTAGTCAAGCACCTACTATAGCTCCTATCCCCACTCCTAGAAATTAGAGTTCAAATGAAACTTCTACTTCATCCTCTAGTGCCTCAAATGAACTTCAAGAAGTCATGAAATGATTGCAAAATTTAAGCAATGAGTTGGTTACACTCAAGAGGCACCAGACCCAAAGTTTTAGACCTTCTTATCAGTCTCAAGCTCAGCCTAATAGGCAACCATATCAGCCCAATAGGCCACCTAATCCAGCTGCAAATCAAAATCAAGCAAGGCCTCCTACTAATAGACCATTTCAGCCCTATAATCCCAATGTTGCATTTGCCTCTAAAGCCTTAGTGCCAGTGCAAAATAATGTAGCACAAGAGTATGAGTTGTGTTTCCATGCAATGAACCTCACAACCAATCTATGTGCTTCAATGGTGCTTTGAAACAAGTTTTGATGGTGACAACAACTGGCGTACAGAGGTGAGATGAGCCAAGAAACAAACCAACAACAAGGAACATCCTAGAAAAATGAAACCTCAAATGAGACTACACTAGTGAATTGGCAGGCTGAGGATTTTTGTGGAATGAATCAAGCAACATCTCAGAATGTAGCAGCTAATACAAGGTCAAAAAGAGGAATATTGGTGAAGGGCAGTCATTAACTCTAGGTGATCCACAACCTTCCATCACTCCACAAAGTGTTGGTAAGAAAAATGCAGTTCCAAACATACAAGGACAGCCCAAACCACCTTCTAGCCAGCTCAAATGCCAGTTGTTACTACCCATGTGCAAGAAAAGAATGTGCAATCCAAGGGGTAGAAAAGAGATGTTTCATCTCCATTTAGCATCATTGATCAGATGAAGAAGACAAATGTGAATATATCTATGTGGGAATCATTATCCATCCTAGGACAAAGGGATCTACGACAAGCTGCCATGAAGAATTGGTCAACTTCAAATCAGCAGGCTCATGTGCAAGAGAAGGTACTCACAAATGTTGCTCAACCTGAAGGGAATCATGGAGGACAACAAGGTAAATTTTTGAAGCCCCCCCCCATTCTATGTTTCATTGATCATTGGGGATAAACTAGTACACCATTGTATGATTGATTCTAGGGCAAGTAGTTTTGTAATTCCCAAGCAAATAGCTGATCAGCTAGGCCTCCAATATGAAGTCATATCCAAAGGGGTAGTGCAATTAGATGGGATAGTAGTAATAACAGTGGGAGTGATTAAATATTTGAGCCTTACTTTGCATGCATGCCCCTATTGATTACATTTTTTGGACAAGATTGCATGCATAAACACACAGAATACTAATTTATATTATTTCTATATATTCAATTCATAATACGGGATTAATACATAGTGAGCATTAAGCTGAAATATAAAGGAGATAGTTTCCATTAAGTAGGAAACAACTCATCCACAAATCTATATATATGTGAGTTGTTTATAACTCCCCAAACAACTCACATCTTATATAATATAATAACCATGTAATATTATGAGTTTGTTTATTACAACTCATAATATATTACATAATATTATTCATCCAAATATATGAATAATGTGAGCACTATATAAATATTCCTAACATTCCCCCTTAGTGCGAACATGGGAAAACACCATCTTCAACAACAGCGAAGCATGTCACCCGTAGCTTGCGACATGGTCTCGATCCTCAATCCAAAAGAACAGGAACTCATCATCCATGGGGACCTTTCAAACCTATTAGATGAATACATGAATTGGGACCATTTAACCAATTCACTTGATCCATCAAATCAGTTTGATCAAGAACACGACTTAATAGTATCAATGGTCTTCCACGTATTTATCATCACGGGGGACACACAAGAATACCTTTGCATCACACCAAATCACACGCACACACGAGAGCAGGGATGCTCATTTGTTCTTATTCATCACACAAGACACCAAGATGTCACTAAATTAGTTTGCAGCCTCGAGGTAGTAAAACTCGAGGTTCTTGATTGTCCTCCTACCTCCGTTGCCTCCATCCTCCAATTCAACATGCTTGCGCTAACTTAGTAGAAGATGTGAACATGAAGCACATTTGTTTCCACATTGATTATTCTTTTCTTCCCTCCCGTAATGTGAAACACTTTATTTTTTGGACGTCGGGTAACATCGAAAATGCGTCCGTGAGGAATTTTTTTTTTTTTTTACAATTGCCGACTTCGACTCTTTACAAAATGACTTAACAACTTTTAACTCTTTTGATGATAGATACCACTTTGACACTTTGGACTAAAATTTTAACAACCTTTGACCACAATGATGATATGTATAAACAACTCTTTATTTTGACAATGACACTATAACCTACAGACTATAAGACCGAAACAAACATTGATTTGACTTATTTAAGGAGCCCAAAACTAAGTAACAAACCCGTGGTAGGTACTAACAAGGAAGCTAACAAAAATAATTCCTAAAACAAACTATATTGAAGATAAAAAAATAATCCTATCGACTTAATAATGCATGGATATAAACTTTTAATCTAGACAAACAATAATATAAAACTCAACTTTGCATGTAGACAAGGGCTGCCACGTGTTGGGTGTTGGTATGACACGTCACATCCAATACAATCTATTTTCCTTTTAATGCAAAAAATAGTCCATAATTATCTTTTAAGGCAAGGTGCTAAACTACCAAAATTCTCCTCTTTGATCAAACATGCATGACATGTGGCACATGGAGGCGAAAAGCTATCAAATGCATGTTATTCTTGATGATTAAAGCTGGAAATATAAAATTATGAGACATAGATAATACATGCTACTTGAAGGAGAATGGGCGAAATAAAGACTACTATGTTAAGTTTAACAAATCCAAATAAGATTTGGATCTTCCACCTAGATACCTAAAATTAGGAGCTTACAAGAAATAACTCATTTGTCCTACTCCAACAGATTAAACCCCACACATCTCACATCCTCTTAACATCCTGCTCACCAATTTTGCATCAAGTGGGCCAGCGATGTATGAATGGATGGCATCAAATATTAAAACACATACATTGCACGCATGTTAAGAACTACTGTGTGGATCTCGCCTTATTGTTTATTATCTGCAACAAGTGGTGAGCTGAGCGTGAAGTCGTAGAATTAGAGGAGGTCGTCTTTTATCAAAAAATTTCTTGAGAAATCTATGCTGAAAAAAGTGTAACAGTCTCCTTCCAACACTAAAATCTTCTCCAATTAGCTTGACACAAACCTGGGTGGTGGAGGATGCTTGGATAAGCATATATTTGATGGATAACAATTATCAAACCGCCTCTAAGATACAACCAATAGTGAATTGGTTGATCCAATGCAATGAATAATAAATTTGAAATTTAGCAAATCGAGAAACAGCCACGTAAACTTTAAAATTCATGTTTTTAATAGCAAATGCAAACCTCTAGCATATCTTTGTGTGAATTGGACTAACTTTGGATTCGACGGAAAGACACGGTAGAAACCTTGAGAAATCAAATGCATGTTTCCAATCATGAGGCTGAAGGTCTACCGTGATGGATACGCATCTTTTAATGGGAAATGACTCTCATTGGACACAACCTCGGACTTCTTCGATCACTCGATACCAAATAATGGATTTGGATCAGACTTTAAATAGGTAAAACACATAGAATAATTATATTATTTCTATATATTCAATTCATACTGGGATTAATACATATTGTGAACAAGTTATAACAAATATAAAGGTCCATAGTTTCCAATAAATAGGAAACAATCAATACAAATCTATATATATGTGAGTTGTTATAACTCCCCAAAAACTCACGTATATAATATAATAACCGGGAAATATTATGAGTTTGTTTATTACAAACTCATAATATATTACATATATTATTCATCCAAATATATGAATAATGTGAGCACTATATAAATATTCTATAATGCCCCAATGTTACCTTGTTTTATAAGATGTGTAGTGATAGATTTGCCACCACTCTTTGCCCTATGTTTGTCAAGGGATTTCATAGCTAAAATTGGAGGTTACTTATTTACTGATTGGTCACACATGTTTTTAGAACAAGATATGGAACTAAAGCCACAATCAGATCTGAACCTATTGCAAACTTTCACATTGAGCCTCATACTCCAAGCCAAATCAATGCCAATTGTTTAACATTTGATCAAGAGGATTATCCAAGCATAGATGAAGTTGACACCAAAGTTGGGAGCATCCCAGATTTGACTCTTGATGAGTGGGAAAACAAGGTACATGCTTTTGACCCCTACCAAGAAATAGAAGAATCTTGAGCTAGGAGTCTATTGCATACATGAAGAAAATCAGCCTATTCCTAGCATCTCCAAGCCAGACCATAAAGATGACAATGAGGTATGGACAGCTGTTATTTGATGGATCAAGAAGTAGACAAGGTGTAGGAGGGGGAGCTATGCTTGTTTCACCTCAAGGCATTAAATATTATTCAAATTTTAGATTTCAATTTGCATGTTCTAACAACACTGCTGAATATGAAGCTCTGATACAAGGATTGCATTGGTCAATCAAGAGAGGTATAAAAAACCTACAAGTTTTTGGTGACAGTGAGCTGATTGTTAATCAAGTTAAAGGGAAGCATGCTACCAAGAATGATCTACTCAAGTGTTACAAGAATAGGGTGTGGGACCTCATTGAGGATTTTGAGGGCTTTGGCATCAATTCCATCCCTAGGAAAGAAAACCAAGCTACTGACAGGCTTGCAGTAGTTGGGGCAGCCTTTGATGTTGTTGAGAGCATCAAGGAAGATAAAATATAGCCAAGCATTCATGTGATTGTAAGGCCATCAGTGCTAGACAATAATGTGAGTTGGAAAGTGTTTGAAAATGATCAACAAATCATCAATTTCTTGTAAGAAGAAGCTGAGTTCTTAGCCAAAAATAGGAAAATTAGAACATCAAGTATGGTGATCGGTAGTATTTGAGAACCAACAAACTACTAAAGGACTTGTCACTTTAGAGTCCATTTTTAATCCTAATGATCAATTTAGGAAGGAGAAGAAAATATCCAAGTCAAGGGAGAAGATTCAGTGCCCATCTTGGTTGGAGAAGGCAAGTCACTTCAAATTGGTAAAGTGACAACCGAGCAAGAAAGGTATGAGTTTATGCAACTTTGTCAAGAGTTCCTTGATATATTTTCTTGGAGCTATGAGGATTTGAAGGGTTTCAATCCCAAGCTAGCTCAACATACAATTGAATTGGATCCAAGTGCTAAACCCATCAGGAAAAAACAAAGGCCAGTCAATCCACACATGGAGCCTCTTATGAAGAAGGAATTGAATAAGTTAATAGAGGACAAGTATCATATTTCCCATCAAGCATTCTAGTTGGGTGGAAAACTTAGTTCAGTTAGAAAGAAGAGTGGAGAAATCAGATTGTGTGTAGACTTCAAAGATTTGAATAGAGCATCTCTCAAGGATCATTACCCACTTCCTTCTATGGAGTAGATTTTACAAGTTGTTGTTGGCTCTGAGAGATTTTCATTGCTAGATGGTTATTCAGGTACAATCAGATCATGGTAAAGGAAGAGGATCAGTTCAAGATAGCCTTCACCACCAAATGGGGAACTTATGCATATAGAAAAATGCCATTTGGGTTGTCCAACGCTAGAGCTACCTTCCAAAGAGCAATGGATATGGCATTCAAGGGATTGATCAACAAGATAGTGCTGATATACTTAGATGATATCACTATTTTTTCTAAAATTATAGCAGATCATCTCTTTCATTTGAGACAAGTGTTCCAAAGGTGTAGAAGATTTGGGGTATCCTTGAATCCTAAAAAATGTATTTTTCTAGCTCATGAAGGAAAGATCCTTGGCCATATTGTTTCCAAATAAGGATTGGTAATTGATATAGAGAGGGTTGAAGCAATAAAAGCACTACCATTACCAAGTCATAAGAAAGCCCTCCAAAGTTTCTTAGGAAGGATCAATTTTGTTCGGAGGTTTGTGCTAGATTTTGCAGCCCTTGTCAAGCCAATAACTATGATGTTGAAGAAAAGTATGGCTTTCAAATGGACAACTGAAGGTAAGGAAAGTTTTGAGGCAATTAAAGAATCTATTTCACAAGCTCCAACTCTCATTAATCTAGATTTCTCCAAGGATTTTATTCTTTATGCATTTGGAGGTGATGATACAATCTCTGCAATTTTAGTATAGCAGAACAAAGAAAATGTAGAGCAACCAATTTCTTTCTTTAGCCAAAGCCTGGAGGACTATGAGGTGAGATATTCTTTCATTGAGAAGCAAGTTCTTGCAGTGATTAGGAGCTTGAAGAAATTTAAGCATCTAGTTTCAAACAACAAGGTTCAATTGCTGGTTTCTCATGTGGGAGTTAAAGACTTCCTCCTCAACAAGGATTTAAATGAAAATGTGCAGGGTGGATTACTCATGTCATGGAGTATGACATTGAGATCAAAGTCACCAAGCTGGTCCGAGGAAAGGGATTATGTGAACAGATGGTCTTAAGCAAATCAATGGAAGCAAACAATGAGAAGGATGTTATTTTGGTGCTGCAAAACAACCAAGAACAAGGTAATGTTCAAGAAGAGAATGATGGTGTCCTCACTCCTTGTTGGACTCAAGACATAATGCACTTCCTACACACAAGCATATGCCCTCTAGAGATGAACAAAACAAAGAGAAGACACTTCAGATTGTAGGTTGTCCCATATGCACTTGTTGATGGTGTTTTGTTCAAGAAAGATGTAAATGGAGTCCTACTGAGATGCATTGGAACAAATCAAATTAATAGAACATTGGAAGAGTTCCATGATGGATCAGTTGGAGGTCACTTTGCTCCAAGGGTGACAGCCCTCAAGATCATGAAGGCTGGCTATTATTGGCCCAAGGTATTGGTGATTGTTATGCATGGATAAAGAGGTGAAAAAATTGTGCATTCTTCACATGCAAGGAGAGGTTAGCAGCCCTTCCATTGCACCCAATTTTAGTTGAACAACCATTCATGTAATGGGTTTGGAATTCATTGGAGTCATTAACCCAAACTCAAGCTAAGGACACAAATGGATCCTAAATGCACCACTGATTACTTCACCAAATGGATCGAGGCGGTGGCACTTAAAGAATAAAATGAATCTAGTATTCTAGACTTCTATGAGGGGATAGTAACTAGATTTGGTATACCTACCACTATAATATCAGATAATGCTTTGGCATTCATAGGATCAAAGGTGACTGAATGGGCTGTTAAGAATGGGATTTATCTGAGCACTTCATCAAATTATTACCCTCAGGGTAATGGCAAGTGAGTCTACAAACAAGAACTTGTTTGATCATCAAGAGGATCTTGATCAAGAGGACTTGGCATACTAAATTGAAATCAGCCTTGTGGGCTGATAGGATAACTCCCAAGAGATCCATAGGTAATTCTCCATTCAAGCTTGTTTATGGAAGAGAGGCAATCTTGCCTATGTCACTTGAGTTGCCAATGTTGGAACTCATGAAGCAATTGGAGTTGTTGGAGTTTGAACCCATGGAGGTTAGATATGCAGAATTGATGGAGCTCTAAGAGATCAGAGAACAAGCAGCTCAAGCAATGGAGAAGGATCAAGCTTTGATCAAGAAGACCTTTGATAGGAAAGCTAAGGCTAGAACCTTCCAAGTTGGAGATCTAGTGTTGAAATGGGATGCAGACCGAGAAAATATAGGAAGGAATTCAAAGTTTGATGCCATTTGGAGTGGCCCCTACATGGTCACAAAGTGTAAGAGCAACAATGCATTCCAATTGTCTACATTGGATGGTGAAGAACTGCAGATTCTAGTTAATGGAATCCATCTAAAACATTGCTACTAGAAGGGAACTCTCCACCTTGTACATATTAGCTTAGATTTTCATTCCTCCAAGTGCTTATGCACATTTTTTGTTGTAGCATAGTTTTCATTTCCCTAAGTGCTTTGGCACAAGCTTGTTGTCCCAGACATGCCATTTTGCATGTCATGTTCAGATCAAATGATGTTCCACTCTTTCATCTTCCTCCTTGTAATTTTCTAATCATTTGGGGTACCTAAGTGAAAATTTTATGATTCCATGCCCAATGGATTTCTTCTAGAAACTGGTAACTTCATCCAGCAGGTAGATGACCCCTCTAAGTTGCAAAATTGTTATCCAAAATAAGCTCCTTGCTTATTTTTTGGCTAACTCCCTTCATTCCTTCCTTCCTTGTGTCTCAGTCAGAATTTTTTTATCTTTAGGCACTCAAAACCTTTTAGAAATGGTTTCATTGGATAGATAATCTTCTCAGCTTTCTAGAATGGTAAAGTTTTCCTTCTAACTCCTTGTATTTTTCAAGTTATGGCTCGGTGGAGTTTTGAAGGGAGGGAAATTTTCCAATTAGGAGGTCCACCAACCAATCGAGATGTGCACCACATCAGCGGTGGAATGGTGGGAGGAGGGAGAAATTTGAAAAAAATTCCAAGTATTGGTGGGAAGTGCACAAAAGGAATTTTTAGCCCTAAGGCCCACCAACCAATAGGAGGAGGCCACGTGTCCTTGGGGTCATCGGAGATCGGAGCGGCGGAGGAGGAGTTGGAAAAATTTTCCAAAGTTGGCGTAAATGGAATATCTTGGCCTGAAGGCCTACCAACGAATCACAATGTGCCACGTGTCCTTAGAGCATTAGGAGGTGGAGGTGTGGAGGAAAATTTTCCCTTTTGCCAAAATAGGGAAAAATATGGAATGAAATCCCACCTATGATGGCCCACGCCAATCAGAAGCTACCACGTGTCCATGTGGCGATGAAAATATTAAGGCGGGCCCGCGAGAGAGAAGAGCTTGTTGAGGCCCACACCAATCAAAAAGGCACCATGTGTCTCATTCGGGCAAATGGTTGATAACAAAGGAAAATTTGAGAGCAGGCCCACCAACGAATCAAGCATGACACACCACCACGTGTCTTCGTGAGAGCATCGCAGGCCGGTGGAGAATTTTTGGAAAATTTCCAAAGACCGAAAAGGCATAAAATGGAAAGTGGAAGGTCCGTGGCTAATCAAAAGGTGCCACATGGCATTTGAACTTTGGGGGGTGGAATTTTTGGGGAAATTTTCCCAAAGTCAAAATAGAGGGAAAATTTCAAATTTTGGCCCGCCAATTCAAATTTGCCCTAGTTTTGCCCTAAATCTTCGGGAGGGCATAATGTTTGATCCAGAACTTAGATTTTTGTGTTCTTAGTGTCATTGGAAAGCTAGTGAAATTATCTACACAATGGAGGGATCAATTTTATGTTTTGGTAAGGTTTGGAGAGAGAAAATAAAAAAACCTCGATATGGGGAAAAGAAATAGTTTTAACATCTCAACCACCATTTTGATGAAGTATGGCTCGTATTCTCTCCCAGCATGGTCAGAAACATTGGATAATGGAATTTTGAGGGTGCCCATGTTGTTTTAATGCAATTTGGTTGGTGGTTGAAGCATCCTCTCATGTTTTCCCATGTTTCTTCTTCCTGGCTCACATTTTCATTGTTAAAAGCTAGATTTGGCTCATTTTGTAAGAGTTGGACATTTTTGTGTTTTGAGACTCCCTCTTTCACCCCAGAAAGTGATTTTGTGGAATATAAAACCTCTTCCAGGACTACAACATGTTTTCTACCTCTCTGCTATTGTAATGCATGTATTTTTGATATTGGAAATGACAATGCAAGCTCTGTGAATGAGTTTTAGTCCTCTTCTTGTGTTGTTTGATTCATTTCTGGTCTTTCATTACATTTTATCAGTTTGTGCATGATGATTTTTGTTGTATTTCTATGATCTGTGTCAATTTGCAGAAGTAAATGTTCACTACTCCTTTGGTGTATCACCTTATTAGTCTTAGTTTCATTTCTTTTGCATTTTCTATCTCTGTCCCCTTGGAATTTAGAGTAGGATTTGAGTCTAAACCTCTGCAATTTGCAAGCATACAACTGATTAGAGGAGTTGAGGAACAAGCCTCTAATATGGAGATTCTTTTCCCATTTCACAAGTCCCACACTTGGGGAAAAGATTCAATGTTGTGCAATCACAGTGGATGCCCAATGTCAAACTAGAAATATGATAAACATCCAGGGGGTGCTGCTGATTTGAACTAATATGTACCATTCATCAGTTGTGCTTACGAAAATCACTTTGGGAAATTCGAAGAAGTACATTTAGTTTCTTCACATTCTATCTCAAAGCATTGTTTTCTATGATCAATTGGCTCAAGCCTCTTCCTCACACCAACTTGGTAGGTCGATGTCTAAGTTATACTCCTGGACTTTGGCTATCCAGTTACCCCATTGACTACCCAACCTCTTTTGGGGAGAATAGATTTAAGCTGCGGTATCGGGAACTAGAAGCGAGAGTGTGGGAACTCAAGACATAATACTTGAAATTTTCACCACTCTCACCACTACATAAGCATTCTTTTCAATCTGTGAAATCTTTAATTCATGTTACTTTATTGGGCAGCTCATGAAAGTAATGGGAGCTTCAATTCCTTTTTCATTTTCCTACTTTAGGATGGCTAATCTTGTATGTGTGGAAGCGGAAGCTGTACATGATGAAATATTTCTTGAAATTTGTGCATACCATAATAGGGGTGTGAGAAATTTCCCATTTGACTTCTTTAAAAGCAAGCTTCCCTTTAGTGCTCCATCAAAATGGAGTCTTACCTTTCATCATCCCAAGGATATCCTTGGTTTTATCAGAAAAGTTAGGTACAAATCTTCTTAGGAAATTGACTTTCCTGAAAAGGAGTGCACCCCAGTTTTGCTTGTGGGTAGGGTAAGGCTTTGGATGGCCTTCACCCTCTCTAGATCGATCTTGGTTCCTTATTTAGTCACAATATCACGCAAAAAATTTCCTTGTCACTACTTTGAACATGGAATTTTGGGATCTAATGAAATCCCATGATGCTTGCAACTTAAGAGTACTGCTCTCCAGGTGATCATAATGATCACTTCACTTTTAGAGAAGACGTTCAAGTCATCCAAATACACAACTATGACCTTTCCCATTAAATCTCTAAAAGCTAAGTCCATAGTCCTTTGAAACATGGATCCGGTGTTAATCAAACCAAAAGGCATTCTCCTATAAGAAAAGATTCCCCATGGAGTGGTGAATGCTGTTTTATGTTGAGCTTCAGTAGCTACCTCAACCTAATTATATCTCGAAAATCCATTAAGCATGGATAACATTTCTGATCTAGTGAAAATTTGTAATACCTAGTCCATGATGGGCAATGGATAATTTTCTTTCAATGAAGATTGGTTGAGGTTTTGAAATTCAACACGAGTCCAGATTTCACCATTCTTCTTTATGACAGGGATAATGTTTGTAACCTAGGTGGAATGATGGATTGGAAAGATAATCCTTGTGTCTAACATCTTCTGAATTTCTACAAGAATAGTCCCTGAGATCTTTGGGTTGTAATGCCTTTGCTTCTACCTGTAGGGTTTAACCTCAAGCTTCAAAGGAATGCTATGTTGCACATCCTTGGTCTTGAAAGACTTTAGATCCACATATGACCATGCTAGGACATCTATAGATCTCTTCAAGAGTGAAGAGAATATTTATTTTCCTCTAGATAACAAAATTTACCGATGTTTACCATCCGTGGTTGATCAACAGAGCCCAGGTTAACTTGGTCTACCTCTGAAGAGGAAGCACCTTCAGCTTGCCTTTTACCCTAAATGAAATGGTCATGCTTGTCAAATAGACCTTCTAGAGAAACTAATCCCTTTAGAATATTATTTCCTTTGATCTGGATGAATTCACCATCAATTTCTTGATATGAATTAGAGACGGACTCATGGAAAGCTGATTCTAATCCTTCAAAACAAAGCTCACTAAAATTGTCATCTTTCTCAAGAAAAGACAATACCTGTTGATTGTCATTAAACACTTGCCAATGTGCTGAGTTATCTGGAACACTTGGACGATACACAATCTCAATGGTATACGTGTCCTATTTGAACTGTGGGTGGGGGAGAAGAAGAGATGCAGAAATAGCTAAGGAATCAACTTTATCATTGTAATCTCTTAAGACTACCTTAATGGAAAAAGCATCAAAGCATTCTATGTTGTCCCAAACCTTGTTTCTGTAATGTCTTAGGTGATCATTTTTTACCTGATAAATCCCCCTTACTTGATTCACAATCAACTCGGCATCTCCCTGCACTTTGAGATTTCAAATTCCTTTTTGTCTTGCCATTTCTAATCCTAATAACAAAGCTTCATATTCGGTTGTGTTGTTAGTATTATCAAACTGTAACTTGAAAGCAAAGGGAAATATATCAAAATATGGAGATATAAGAACCATGCCAGCACCTGAACCAGTAGTTAAACAACTCTGTCAAACTCAAGGGTCCAAACAACATTAGGATCTTCTTCTTTGAATTCTACAGAGGGCACCTTAGATGTCAGGAAATAATTACCCAAGCCTGCATCTTCAAAGAGAATTTGAGCCTTAGGATCATCTGATTTAGTAACTAGGTACTTATCTTGTGCTTCGGGGTGAAGGACATGAGGAAATCCATTTATTGGAATTTTAGCTTTGGTCCAATCCATGTTGATTTCTCCTCCAACATATTTGTAAAAATCTCTTCCCAAAAGAATCCCATAAGTAGCTAGGATATCAACAACTAGGATAGTCATTTTTACCCTCTTTTCGGAAATGCAACAAATGCTTGTGCATCCTTGATTTGGCCAATTAAGGGGACTTGTTTGGTTTCCATGGAGTAAGACCACCCATAAGATTTAGTCAGTGTGAGTCTAAGGGCATGAGCTACTTTTGTGGGCATTATGTTATTAGAGGCTCTTGAGTCAATTATGTAATTGTTGAGTCTAAAACCATTTATAAGTAAAGACAAATAAAATGGTTCGATCTTTCTTGAAGAAGAAACAAAGGTCATATTACTCGAGGTAAAAAGAGTGGGGCTAGGAAAATGCCTTTCGAAGATAGAGGAATAACAGCCTTTCTTCTAATGAATTTGGTAAGTTTCTCAAATTACTAGGGTTGGGTGAAGGTATTCACTTCGAAATTTGGATTTTGGTTTTCTTTACATGATAAATGATGTTGAAAAAGTGCTATATGAAGGAAGGATGGAGGGATCAGTTTTGGTTACATTAGTTTGAATCGAGGTACTAGCCTTGAAAGCGGGATAAAGAGAGTTGGAAGGTAAAATTACCTTTTAGTTATCTCCTTTTCAATTTGTGCTAAGATGGGAGATCCTCTTTTAGCCATAACTACGAGAGATTATTTACTTTTCTCCTTAGAGACTTCAACCAGATTTATGGGGTTCTGAGATTGGGATTTAGTGAAGAATACAAATGATTGGCCATCATGATCACCTTCGTCTTCCTTGTACTCCAAGTACTTAATGCTGGAGTCGCCAACTGAATCTTCAAAAGACTCATCGAGTGTATCCTGAAGCTTGAAAGTTTCATGAGAGTCTTGATCTTCTGATTCTTCACCCTCCTCAACTATTTCAATTTCTATTTTGATAGGAGGAGCTTCAATGGCCAGCCTAGTGGGAGCAGTGATCAATCGATTCCTGTCTCTTGTGGGAGCGCTATTGGCATTGTTGAAATTTCATCTAGGAATATCTCGATAAGGAATGTTGGTTGCTTGTTGAGACATTTGCTTCTTTAAAGCAATCAAGTCATTGGCCATCTTCTGAATCATAGGATCAGTAGTAATCTAAGAAGAACTTTGATTTTTAGGCTTAGATGATTCTCTTCTGATCTTTTTAGCCAGAATAAGATCATCTTCTATTTTAGTGGCTATAGCTTGAGTGGTGGCCAAATCGGGGATAACATATCTTCTCAACAAGAAGCTTACATCAGGGGGCTGAGTGTTGATGAAGAAACACTTCTAATTTTCAAGAGTGGGAATGGCTAACTCTAGAATCTTACAAATCAGCTTGTTGAATTTAGCTATGAAATCCTGCATGGGTTCATAAGACTCCTTCTTCATGTGTGTAAGATGTGCTAACAAGGTGTGAGAATCTTCAACTGGTTTGAACCTTGCTTCAAATACGGATATCATGGTAGCCCTTGATTGGTAATGCATGAATTTAGGAGATGGTAAAACCATTCTGCTACTACGCCATGTAATGTTTCAATGAAGAGTCGAATAGAGACATCTTCATGAGAAACCCCAAGAACACCACATGCAACAAAGAATGAAGCGATGTGTTCATCAGGATGTTGTTTTCCATCGCCATTGAACTTAGGAATATTCTTCTATGATCCATGAGGTAGGTCATGCAATAGTGGAGTAAGGGAAAGAGAACCAATAGCCACACCCCAAGGCACATGTTGTCTTTGCCATTCTTCTAAATGAAGTGTGTACGGGAATATGAATATTTGACAAGAACAATACACAACAATTTGTAGAAACTTCTTGTTCTTGTGGAATTTGAGTTCTTCGGTTGGGTGAAGAACTTCTTGGCTAGATGCTGACAACTTTGTTGGCTAAAATCTTGAAATTATCTTGTTAAAGAAAATCAAAGAACGGATCAGTTTCACCCTCGGGATCAACTTGACCGAGTGAAGATATTTTTGGCTAGCTTGAATTGGAAAATATATCTTGTTGAAAATAAGGTAAATACGGAGTCTCCAGAAACCAATAGGATAAGCTTAGTCATATCAATCCGCATTCCCCAGTGGAGTCACCAAAAACTGTTGGTTGGATATTTTTCAAGCTAAAATATGAGGTTCAACCATAGTACATGGGATTAAATCCCTCCTCAAATACAGGTGAGGTTGCATGTTTATTACTAATCTAAAACACAACAAAAATAATATATACAGTATTCACACTAATCTAACCATTGGGGTTGGGATAGAATCCGAAATCCATATTCACACTAGGTGAAGATGTTGTTTTTATAAATGGAATGGGTTGGAAAGGAAATTATTATTATGGAAGAAACACAATGGAAAGGAAATGAGAGGAATGTATTTTCTTTCGAGTAAACACAGAGCATGAAATAATCATACGAGCTTTAGATAACAAATGTAATGTAATGTTTGAAACAATTAAAATAATCGAGAATGCTAAACAAAGAATAGCTTAAGATCCTAAACATAAGAACAATATCTTAAGAAAGAATAATCTCACAACACAAAGTTTGAAAAAATAACATCGGTTTCTATTCCTCAAACGATTAAAAGAAAACACAAAGTTTTTCTTCTTCATAAGAGTTCTCAATATTCCAAAAATCTCAACCCTTTAAAACGCATACAAGCATCCCTTATTTATAATAAAAGGAGTTGAGAGAAAATAGGATAAATCATAGAAAATAGTCCTTTTAGTGAGATTCCTATTTTCTTGACTCTCACACAGGAGACCAACTCAAAATTTTCTTTCTACATAATGAAATGAAAATGAAAAAGACATGTCGATTTCAGGATTGAAATGACTTGAAACATTATGCCTATTCTATTTCATCATTTTTGTCTTCCTCCAAAAAGCCTGCTTATCCCAAAATTCCTAGAATTTTCAGATTATGCCCTACATCTCATCTTCATTAGGCACGGTGGAATGGTCACTCATGACTTCACATGTTTCCTGAGTATTGCTCGCATTACCAGGAAGTTTCTTCAGTCTCTTGTTGAGTTTCCTCAGTGTTTCCAAAGAATGTTCAATCTTCACCTATCAATGATTTCTAGGATAAAGCCATCAGTTGGTTTGTGCTGAATTGATTCTTGGATCTGCTTGTAAAGATCATCAACGGGTAGAATACTCGAGCTTTCATTCAACACTTTAGTGTAGATCTTGATTATCTCTTCTTCTATGTCATTTGTGCCATCAACCAATCTATCTCTTGATTCCCTCAATTTTCTGCAAGCTTCATTGATAATTTATTCTAAATCTAATGGCTTTGGTTAGTTGAAAATTCTTGTCCCCATGTGGAATGATGCCTTCTTCAATCAAGATGCGGAGATGAAACCTATTTTAGCGTATTGAGAGCTTCAAAAGTTAACTCTAGGTTCCCAAATTCTACCAAAAATTCATCATCCATTTTCTCACCATCCTTCTTTATATCCTCCAAGGATTTGTATAATTCCATGGAGTCATCAATGACCTCTTTTCCTTACAAGAGTAGCCTCTAGATCCATTCATTGACCATTCTTCCCTTCTCATTAATCTTCTCAATCATGGGTACCGATGAGAAATCAAACCTGATAGGAGTAGAGGATGATGGTGTTAGAGGATTTGAGAGTTTGAGTACTTTTGTCAGCTACTCTACTTTCTCTTTTAGCTCATCTTTGTTTGCCTTTGTTTCCTTCAGCTTCTAGCACAACACATTCATGGCATCTTGTGCATCCTATTGTGCTCCCTCCATTGTCACTTTTCCTAGATCAACCCTTGTGATCTGATAATCGGTGACCATTATATCATCCTTGGTTTTGTCACCACAGGAGTGGTAATTTCAAAAATTATGCCCGAGGCATCAATTGAAATCCTTGAAATTGTTTTGGGTTTCTTGGAAAACTTGGTAGGAGTGACCTTGAGGGGCTCGAACAATTTTCTAACCAACTCCATCATGATCAACTTATCACTTGGGAACTAGGAAATAAGAAAGGATCACTCGGGTACATGACCATTGAAGGTATGTGAAATTCTTGAATTGCAAGATGATACAACCCCATTTCGATATTTTGGCCCATACTTCATCAGAGACTCTTCTTTTCCTTAGATTAGGGTTCATCTTGTAGACATTTTCATAAAAGAAGGCATCGTTCACTCTTAATTGATCCTCGAAACCCTTCATTATCAGCTGAGGGAAGTACCGATGTATGTGTTATGTTTCCCTATTTCCCTTTGAATAAAACCCTGGATAATTTCTCATGCCGGTTGTTGCATAGGTGACATATGACGACATATAAAAATTTCGAGTAGACAAGACTATATTCACCTAGAATCAATCTCATTACTTATAAGACTTCTCCAATCGATCCCTTGTTCATTCTTCTTTATAATGACCATGAATTGATACATCCACCCTTGGAAGTCTCTTGACTTAGGGAGTCCAAATACTTGACTCAGCAGGGTGATAATATCATTGATTTCAAGGATGAAATCACTCCTGGGGACAAACTTGGGAAACCTAGAGACAGTTGGCTTGGCCTTGATCAAGAACTTTTTATTCACATGCTTGATGTAGTCTTCTTGATCTTTGTCCCAAGATTTCTGTGTTGACTTAAGATCTACATCAACATATTCCTCAAAGTTGGGAAATCTTAAGAGGTCATCAAAGTAACCCCCATCCAACTTCACTATGATTTCTCCTGCTTGATTTCTCACTAAGCGGGAATCTGAGTCATAATTAGAAGCGTAGGCTAAAATGAACTCATGGAATTGAGAAGACATTGGGAATCCTGCTGTAAGAGGGAGGCCATTACTGGTTATTGACTTCATCCAAGGATTTTGAGAAGAATCCTTGGTTCTATTCCAAAAGTCTTCCATGTCTATGTTACCAAGATCCATGTCTCAGATATCATAATTGTAATCTATGTAGGAAGGGGAATCCATATTTTGGTACTTGTACTTCATCTTTCTTGATCTATCTGACTTATCCTTAGATTTTCCAGGATCTGACATGAGAAGTCCTGAAGGAAGAATGCTTAGATGACTTCTAGTTGAACAATTAGGCTTGAAAGCTTGTTGAGAAACCCTACAGACCCGCCACACTAACCGGAATTTGAGACATGCCAAGCACTTCATGAAACCCGACACACTACATAGTGTATATCAGAAACTAGGTCATGTCGGACACTTCGTGAAACCCGACACACTGTAGTGTATATCAAAAGCTAGGTTTTGTCGAACACTTCATGAAACCTGACACAAAAGTGGAACTCAGGTGATGTTGAACACTTCATAGAAACCGATACAAGAGAAAGTTGAATGATGTTGAACACTCTCGGAAAACCTGACACAAGCAGAAGTTGGAATATGTCAGACACTTGGAGAAACCTGACACTCTGTGGAAGCCAAATAATGTTAGAAACCCTGTAAAACCTAAAACAAAGGCATTGGGTTTCTGGGATGTTAGAACACATAAAATTCCCTCCAATCTTGTAAGTTAGGTTTTTAGATAATTCTCAACAATCTAAAGAGTATATCCCATGGGAAAAATAAGAAAACACCAGGATGAATTTTAAATAAGAGGTTTCATGGGAATACAACAGTAAATGAAGAAAACAACCCAAAACCCTAAACCTAGAGGGAAGAAAAAGAGAAGAGGAAAAATGCCAAATGAACACTTCAAAAACAACCCCAAAGACCCCAAAATGATAAGAAGAGAAAAATACCTTCAATAAATTTAAAAATGGTTGAAGACGGATCATGAAATTGATCAAGAGATTCAGTTAGGTTTGGAGGTCGAAGGAGCATGTACGAAAAATCCACGCAGTGAAAATATGCCAGGTAAAAATGACATGTAAAATTGAACTATTTATAAAGCCCTAGCATTAATTACACCTCCTCCGACATGTGTGCCAACTAATAGACAACTTGACATTAATGCTATGTCATCATGCTTAGCACGTCGAAAACCCGATACAAAGGTTTTCTTATCAAATCGGGTTTCGGGAACCAACTGACATGAAGCATGCAAAATACATGTTTGGATGTTATCAAGTTATGAAAACCTGATACAAAGGAAAGGTTCGGGTTTCAGGTTTCGGGAAACAAGCAACATGAAGCATGATTTTTGAAAGGTATGTTCCGATGCTCTTGAGTTCAAAACCTGATACACTAGAATGTAATTAGGTTTCGGGTTTCGGAAGACAATTGACATGAAGCATGTAAAAGACATGTTTCCATGCGATGGAAACCCAAAACCCAAAGATCTCCTTCAAAGGGCATTTTTAGGAGATTTTGTCAAAAATTTCTATGGTTATCTCAATTTTAGCTGAAATCACTAAAAATGAGATAACACAATGGAGAAAGAGTTGCGTGGAAGCATCCTACTATGTGGGGAAATATTTATCCTCAATAACACTATTTCTTTGAATTTCTACTGGGTAGACCCATCCCTAAGAATGGAGCTGTTGTGACAACAAGTTTTAACCTTCCCAAAAGTCATTGAATCTATTTTTTTGTTGAATTGAAACCATGGGAATTATGTATGCAATTTATTTGTATGTGTACATGCTCTATTTTAATTGTTATTTAAGGTCGAATAAGCATTTCCATTTTAAATAGGGGAGGTAATATCTTGAAATATATTTTTAAACTTGTTATTAGAGGAGGATATATATTATGTCCTTAATGTATGTGGTATGTATATATGTCTTCTCACGATGTTCAAATGGTTCATTTAATGCCCTATGAGTAGTACAAGAGAATGTAATGGATGGTGTTGAGTATACCCCTAAAACTATGTAGCAACAATTGGCGGTAGGGGTGCATCCTTTTATCAAGCATGTTACTTTCTTACCGAATTCTAGTTTTTATGTTGGTGCAAGCATTGAATAAAACATGATTATGGTGAACCTATTGATTTTTTAACTATTGTTTTTGCATGTTTTGATGAAGTTGAGTGTGAATTCCAACCTTTGAAGATGTTTTCTACCTTAGGAGATGTTAATGGTTATCGTTACGTGTGTAGATATATGGGTCCATATTATTATGCCCATATAAACATATAAACATTAAAATGTCCACCCATAAAACTACACCTATAAAACTCTCTGTAAATGTGATAGTATGTCTCTAAATGAGCATGTCATTTTAAATATTCTTTTCTTGAAATTTAGATATAACTTTGAAAAGAGATTGATTGTATATTACTTTTCCTTTTGGTGAGTGGCATGGAGAGTCTTATGGTATTGATTGTTTGGATGCAAGTAACATATTTGATGAAATGTCTACAAGATTTGAGTGCATGAAATCTACATGAAAGAATGCCTACCTTACGTGAATGTTGTAAATTATTTGACAAAGTGTATATCAAACATAATGCTTGTAAATTGTTGAAAAAAATGTATAAACATCAAATCGTTGTCCTGAAACTAAAACAAAATTATTAGGGAGTAAATGATGTCCTTCTATCCTAAAACTACAACAGAGTTTGTAGGGAGTAAATGGTATATTTCTATCTTAAAACTATAATATAATGTTTAGGACATAAATCTCATATTTATGACTAAAAACTACATAAGTGGTACAAATGTGTAATTATCCTCTTGTTTTCCTAAAAGTATAGTGGTAGAGAAATTGAGTACACTTCTCTTGATACCCTCTAATTAAAACAATAAAAATATATGTAAACTACACTTCTTCTCCATGAACTATTGGGTTGTAATTTTGATGTTCTGAAGTACTACTAGTTACTTTCACAAAAATCTTCATGGTTGTATTGAGAATATATAAATTTATAATGAATGGTTACGCTTTATTTTCTTGATAATATAATAGAAATGCTCACAAGTGTAATATCCGATTGAGAAGGAATGCCATGGGTTTGACTACATTGGATTAATCTGGATAATAATATTTATTTCTCAATGATTTTGTAAGAATTAAACTCTTTTGGATTTGAAAATGGTTAGCATTCATTTGTTTGGGATTTCATATCTTTCATCCTATGGTATATTTCTTGAATTGTTTTATCGTTCCTTTAGCAAAGGATAACATTGATCTTCATTAAGTACTGAAGAGGATATTAATATTGATTATAATCATGTGGATATATATATATATATATATATATATATAATTCTAAAATTCAAGCCATGAGGGTTAAATTTGATTTGACCACCTATGTTTGTCACACAATTATAAGGTGGCGGTAATATAAAAATATTTTCTTTCAAAAAGGTAAAAGTGTCATGTTATTTATACATTATTAATTAGATATAAAAAGACTATTTTATATATTCAACTATATTTAATGTATAGTTAATATATAAATATGTATACAAATAATAGTCATATTTTATATATACAAGTTGCATGTGACACTTATTTCAAATATTTGCAAGTATTTTATGACATAATGTTCTAGCTAGTTCGATTACTAGTCACCACCAGTTCAATCGAGTGAAATTTAGCAATATGGAATTTTATTAAATATGGTTGTAGAATTAAATATGTAGGTTATTTCAACTCGAGATTAAATTTTAATCTCCTCAAGGTTCTTTAGGAAAGTCTATAACTTGATGAAAGTGTGAGGAACCGAATATTTACATGAAAATTAAAGCACACAACCAAACAAAAATGCAAGTTGTAGACAAAAATGGAGATCATAATATTATTGCACACCCCTGTTGTTTCACACCTAGGAAACACACAAATAAATAGGTGATTACAAAACATATCCTCACCCAAATAATAGGTGGGATTTTCCAAACAAGGAGATGAGATTATCTCCATAAATCAAGGAGTGGAGAGAATCTCTCAAATAACTCCAAGAAGTTATGGGAAATTACAATATCTCCCAAATACATTATTTGCAAATAAAAATATATGTGCTCCACAAATGAGCTTATTAGGTGTAACTAAATAACTAGTTCACGTGACCTAGTGCAAACATGTTTACACCAACACTTGAGACTCTTACTTCATATTGTTATTTTGAGCCCTTCTCCTTTTTCATGTCTCAAAGAACCTAATAAGGATCAAATAAAGTGGATTATTCCATTTTGAATACATGAAATGATAGATACTCCAACACTTTTCTAAGAGACCCCGATGCTTCTCTAGTGGACCCCAACGCTTCTCTAAGTGACTTTGGTGCTTCTCTAGTGGATTCTAGCACTTTAATGATAAAATATAGAGCTCAATAGGAAGTTTGAAATATATCCTTTGATAATGGATCATGTGATTCCTTTTATTTTAATAATCCATAGGGTATTCATGGCATTTGTAAGGTCACCTAGGACTAAGGAGATTTTGGAAGTGGAAATAGGGCAATTTTAGATTTGTCATAAAATCCCATGATTCTAGACCTTTCCAGATCCCCAAAGTTTTTTAAGGTTTTTAAAAATCTTGATATTTTATATACAAATTTTTAGGTATTAACTCAATTATCTTGGGAATTTGTGTTGGGATGATGAAATATAGCCTAAAGGATTGGGCATGTGGGAACATGGCACGTAGGTGCACGTGGAAGAATAGTGGAACAAGGCACGTGTGGGAAAGAAAGAATTTAGGACTTAGTCATTTTTAGTGTAAGGCTAAATATATACATGGAGTACAAAGAACTTTTAGTATGAAGACTTGAAGAGACAGAAAAGGCTATTTTACAAGTGGGAGATCAAGCGCCATGTACAATTTTGGGCTATTAATAGGATTAGAACTATAATTATTATTAGATAATCTATTAATAGTGAGCTTGCATGCTTTTATAATTATCTTGTAGTGGTGCATAGATATTCTTAACATGCAACCTATTTTGAGGATGCATAGGTGGTGAAGGGAAAGTCCCCACCCCTATATATATGTATTGATTTACATGGTTTAGGGATCACAGTTTTGTAGAGTTATGTTGTTGGTTTATGGGCGCACATGATTGATGGTGACATTGTTAAGTATGTATGAAGATTTTGTGTTTTAGAAATTAATATAATGGACCTTTGTGGTTGGATATTGGTTTTGATTATTTGAGCATGGATCTTATATGGTAAATATGATTATGGTTCTTGTTTAGATATTCTTGCAAATAGTTGAGATCTAGATCTAGTTTATGTTATGCAATATATTTGGTTATCTATTATGGATCTAGAATATTTGTATAATCATGCTAACTTATTGAAAAATATTCCATAAAAGAGGGACCTAGTACCCTTACGCACTTTGGGTGAGCACTCAGTTCTTTGAGTGATGTAAGATGCGCCTTGGGTTATGGGGTAAAAATAAGACTACATTTTGGTTTCATTGTTGCAGGACCTCTTTTAAGTTGTTTTCCAAGATGTTGCATGATGAAGATGTACCGGTTGAATTTGGCTAGTATTGAAGAGTGGTTAGAAAATTTAGAGGAAGAGTATGCTCACAAATTTAGCATTGGACCTGATTTTGATGCATGTGCATGGGTTGAACAAAATCTGTATCATGAGCTCTATGAGATGTTTTTCACCTATTTTCCCATAGAGTTGTACAAGTGGCTGGTAGCTTATGCATCAAAGAAATTGGAGGTTTCAAACACTTGTTTGGATGTAGGAAGAATTCAGGATTTACATGATGCTGATCGACTTGGACACGCATTGTAGATCATTGGTGGAGTGGTGTTCTGAATAGCTATATTTTAGAGTACATGGTTTCTACTTATTCTGTCTAGAGGTTGCTGAGTTCTAGTTCTGCGAAACCCAGGATCATATTTGTGTGGTATCTCTTTAGTGATTAAGATCTTGATTGTGACCTTGGATTTGGAACAACATCCTATGGCTAGCTAAACCCCACCATGCATGGGGGAAGGAGTAGTGTGGTGAAAGATGGAAGACTTGGTAGAAAGGAAGAATAAAAAATCAAGTTTAATGAGGTGCGTGAGAGGGATTTGAGAAGTAACATGAAGTTGTGGAATGAATGGCATTGTGGAGAGAGATGGCTCATGAAGGATTTTGAGCTCACATGTAGAGGACGTGGAGAGGAGCATCTAGAACTCCCCCATTTGGGTAAGCATGGAAGAGAACCCTCTTTGACCTCATATGAGAGTGTGTCAGTGGAGATTGTAAGGACCATGAGGTGTGCATTTGATCCCTCTAGTGACCTAGTCCCTTGCGCTTGGTTTTCTAGTTTCTACAACAATCATCAAGTAAGAAAACTAGTGTGGGTAGTAGAGTAATGACAGATAGAGTTAATTTTCATCAAGTTTAGGAGTTAATCAGGTAGCTTATTCATCTATGGTGGCACAATAATTCATCTATGTTATTTGGAGGTCCGGTTGGAGGTATATTTTTTAGCACGTCATCAACAAAAAAACGTGGGTGTGTAGAACATTATCACATTTGGAAGTAGTATAACTTTGCGCACTATGGGAGTTAATTTTAGCACAACTATTTGGAACACAAGGCAAGTGCATCCTCTATTTCCATTTCCTACTATAGGAGGGAGGATCGAGGAGGGAGTGGATCTAGTAGTGGATCGGTGGTTGGAGGTGGAGGAAACACATGAGGTAATATAAGTTATGGATCTGGTGGGCATGGTCCGCACCAACCCCAACAAGTCTATTTAGAGATGTCTCTTTCATCTCCCAAGAATATAGAGGGATTGAAGATGCAATTGAGCATGTGCATATGTGTGAAATACTATGGCGTGCGAAGGGATTACAACTCCAAAGAGCATAAGGAAAGCTAGTTTGCAACTACTTTTTAAGGGCACGCATAGTTGGTATAGGAAATATGATCGAACTAGACTTGTGTAGACTATACCGTCTGCATGATGATTTCTTGGTAGAGTTTCACATACTTGAGTTTGAGCAAAAAAGCATCAATGCACGCTAAAGGACATCAAACAAGGGCATGGCTGAGAGTGTAAGGGAGTATGATGCTCACTTTAAAACTTTATTATCAAAGTTATCTTATGACATTCACCCGAGTCAACATGCTCAATGGTTCATTGGAGGTTTGATCACACCTTTCAGAAGGGTGCTCTCACATAAGACATTTATAGACCCATGAGGATTTAGAAGCTTCTCTGCATGTTGAGGTAGTTGGGAGCATAGACATGGAGTTAGCCCATTTTGGAAGCTCAGATTGTATCTATGGAAAAATAGTTGGAGAATTTATCAGCTAATTCAGCTCATGAGACGTAGTGGAATTTGGTGCATGATTGTGAAGTAAAGGACATACTAAGGATAGTTGTCCTCATAAATTAAGTGTGTGCCATGTTGTTGGACTATGAGATTGTCACTTGGATCATGATTCAAGTAGGTGCCCATTGTTGCAACATGCGATAAGGAAGAATGTGTCCTATTATTATAAGATTTTAGGTCTACCACACATGATACTGAGAATTGTAGGTTGATTGATCAGATTCATGATGCCATTGATATTGGTGTACATCGACCAATGTTGCAAATAATTCTAAGGAACAAGGTGAGCATCATGATCATAATCACAATGAAGGGCACTCTGATGGAGGCCCGAGGTAGAGGTGAGGATACCATGGAGGATTAGAGGCCGAGGTTGTGGTGGTGGAAGAAGTGAATTTCCATGAGGAACATGTTATACATGTGGATCCCCTGATCATTACAAGTGTGAATGCCCTCAGAATATTATTTTTCTTTTTTTGGAAAGAACCACAATTATGAAGAATTCCTGGACTTGTATGAACATTTGAGAAAGAATCACAAGTAGGATAAGGGTGTGGGAATGGTTAGAGTACAACACATTATGGAAGATCAATGGATGCCAAAGTTAGCACCTGATCCTGAGATGGTACCTATGTTAGTCACTACATGCGTTGAGGTGTGTGCAAGGGAAGTTCTAAAGTAGAAGCCTATTATTACAAAGGAGGAGGTATTGCATGCAAAGTATCCAAACCCTACTCATCAGAAGGAATTTTATCAAGAAACCATGGAAGTTATTAGAAACTTACAGGTGAGATACAATGCTTGAAAGGAGTAGTCATGGAAAGCTGGAGCAGGAAAAAGTAGCTGAGCTTCCTTAAAAGATGTTGATGATTTGAAGGAGGTTTGTAAGATGTTGTGACAAGAAAACATCATTCCTTTATTGGGGAATGGCTAAGAGGGAAGATGCCATCATGCATTAGAGTTGAGCATGAGAGACAAATTTTACATGCTAACCTACCTCCTCATAGTCTGGATTATGAAAAAGAGATCACTCTGAATGTAGTTGTTGATGGATGGATTTTGAGTAATATTTTGATTGATATAGGTGTAGAAGTGAATGTACTCACTTTAGATGCATGGAATCAGATGGGGAGGCCACCATTACAACCATCTTCAAATGTGTTGTTTATGGAAAACAGGACTAAAGCCATGCCCATTGGAGTCTTGAAGGATGCTACTATTACTATACAAGGGGCCAAGTTTACTAGAGACTTTGAGGTCTTGGCACTTGTAGAGGTAGACAATTTTCCAAAGCATTTCTTGGGCACCCTTGGTGTTATGTGAATAATGTTGATTTTTGCTTCAATAAAGGATACATTAGTTTTGAGAACAAAGGAAGAACATCATCATTCCTTTAATAGATGGAAAATATGCACCTTATGTAGAACCTTTGAGTGAAGAGGATTTGAACATAATTTATGTGCACACCATTAGAGATCCTGAAGTACTTGAGCCATCAAAGGAAGGAGTTATTCAATGGGATGATGCACATATCTATGAGTGATACTACCAAGTGTTGCATGTGATAACTGGGCACATGGGACTTATGAAATGGTTTTGGCCATGAGATGAAAAGTGCAGTTATGTGTGTAAGTAGACCACATTGTGTTAGGTGCATTTGGGAAGTAACCAGGTACCAAGGTACACTAGTGAAGGAAATCCTGAAGTATTTTTTGTGCTATGGAAGTTTAGTGGACAGATCAAGTGGAAAGAAGGAATATGTTGGTATATACCTTACATGTGGGACAACATGTACTGGTGGATGGTACACAGAGATGGTATTTTAGAGTGGCGAGAAGTGAGAATCACCTTCTCTGCAAGATTTCTTCAGCAATGTGCCTACCAAGACATGTGAATTTCATGGGAAGGATGCTCAACACCATGTTCAACAGTGTGAGAGACTCTGGACAGAGGGGCAAGAGGCCTTACCACCTTCACTATGGGTGCACAAGTTCTACTACACCTTGTGAGGTTACACATGTGCATGGTATGTTTATGCAGAGTTGAATAGAGAAACAGGAAATTGGAAAGAACTGACTGCATGTATGATTCAGACCTTTGACTATTTTTCCACTAAACCTCCAGTGAATGAGGCATTATAGGTTATGAAGTGCTTGATATGGGAGATAGTGTGAAAAGGATGAGGAACTTATTTAGGAGTTACTAGGTGAGTCAGATCTGGAGGTGCTTTGAAGAAGAAGAGACAAATGTAGAAGCTTGGGTGCACCTACCTAGAAAAAAAAAAGGTAAGATGGTCTACATAATTGATGATGAAGAAGTGGAGAATCTAGATGTTGAGCATATTGAGGGTATGTGAGGTCTTAGACAGTGCAGATGAGAAGGCACACACATGTATCATGAGCCTATGAAAATGAAGAAGGTCAACATTGGGATAGATGTTGAACCTAAGGAGGCCATCATTGGTGATTATTGGTTGACTTTGAGGTTGCTAAAATAATTGAGTTGTTGTGTGACTTCTAGGACTTATTTCCTAGAGGATATCATGAGTTAAAAGGGGTACATCACTTTTGGGAGAGATGAAGATCAAGCTAAAGGAAGGTGTGTGCCCGGTTAGGAAGAGGCCTTATAGGATGAATCCTAATCATGCACGTGTCAAGTAAAGGAAGAAATTGATAAGATGTTGAATTATGGAATCATTGAGCCCATTGAGGAGTCAAAGTGGGTTAGCCCTATGGTGATAAGTATAAAGAAAGATGGAAGAATAAGAATTTGTGTGGATTATAGGGAGTTGAATGTTGCATGTGTGATAGATCCCTTTCCCACACCTTTTATTGAAGAAATCTTGGAAGGCATTGCATAGGGTGTGAGATCTACTCCTTCACTGATGGATTTTATGGATATCATCAAGTGTGGATTGCTAAAGAGGATCAAGAGAAGACAAATTTCACCACATAATGGGAATTTTTGCATACACAGTTATGCCTTTTGGATTGAAGAATGCACTGTAGTCTTTTTGTGCATTGTTGTTCAAGCATTCCAGGACTTTATTCATAAGTTTTTACAGGTTTACTTGGATGATTGGATAATTTATGGGCTAGTGAAAGATCATTGTGATAATTTAAGGCTTATGTTTGAGAGGTGTCGGTAGTTGAGCATCTCCTTAAACATTAAGAAGTGTTTTTGCTACACCTTTGGGACTTTTTTGGGACACATTATCTATAAAGAAGGCTTGTTGGTAGATCCTGCTAAGGTAAGGTTGTTATTTTGGGCTTAGAGGAACCTACTAACTAGAGTGAAGTGTGTGGATTCTTGGGCACACATAGATATTACAAGAAGTTTATCAAAGGTTATGCTAAATTTTGTGCCCTTAGAAGAATTATTGAAGAGTAAAGGCAAGTTCCATTGGGGTGAAGCGCAACAACATGTGTGTTTGAGACATTGAAGGAAAGGCTTACTACAACACCTATTTTACACTTTCCTTCATGGACCAAACCTTTTCATGTGCATGTGGACACCTTGGCATGGCCATTGGCATGGTATTATCCCACCTAGAGAAGGTATTGTTGATCATCCTATTTTTTTGCAAGAAGGAAGTTAACACTAATGAAAAAAATTATACAACTACAAAGCGTGAAGCCTTGTCCATGATTTATGTGCTACATAAGTTTAGACAATACTTGTTGGAAACACCATTTATATTTCTATATGGATCACATGGACACTTAAGTATTTGGTGAACAAGCCCATTTACAAGGGGCATATGTCATTGGATTTTTTGTTTCAAGAATTTGATTTTATAGTGGTGGTTAAGCCATAGAAAGAGAAATTTTGGACCTAGATCATTTATCAAGAATTAATTCAAGTGAGGACATGTAGAGCATTGAGGACACAAATTAGATGCATGCACAACTATTCAGATTGAACCATGCACCCTCTGACTTAGAAGATATTGTTGTTTTTTTTGCACTAGTGTGGTGCCTAAAGGGATGAAGAGTTTGGAGAAGAAACAACTTGCCATACGCATGCCGCGCCTTACATGTTGATCAAGTGGAGATTTATACAAACTAGGTCGGGATGAATTTTTGTGCACCGGTGTGTACTTGAGCATGAGTGCAAAGCCATTATGGAGGAATCTCATGGTGGTATAGGTGGACATTATGTGAGATGCTACCACATGCACAAGATTTTTATTGGTTGGTTTGTGGTGGAAAACATTGTATAAGGATTATAAAGAATATTATAAGGCATGTGATCATTGTCAACACCTTGGAAAGCCTGGGCATAGAGATGAAATGCCTTTGAGGCCTATTGTGAGTGTAAAACCTTTTGAAAAGTGGGAAATTGACTTTGTGGGTCCTATTTCCCCACCTGCGTGTAGGACTGGATCACACTACATTATAACTTATACAAATTATCTTACAAGGTGGGAAGAAGTGTGCCTACAAAGGATTACATGACAAAACAACAAGGTTTTTATGGGAAAACATTATTAAGTATGGATGCCCATTGAGTTTGACAAGTGATAGGGGCACTCATTTCTTAATGAGACCATCAAGATATTATTGGCATAATTTATGGTGGCACACCATAAAACAACACCCTATCACCCTTAGGAAAATGGAACTATGAGGCTTTTCAACAAGATATTGGGACATACATTGACTAATATTTGTGATGTTGGAAGGAAGGATTGGGATGATAAAGTCTCTTGTTGTACTTTGGGCATACAAGACAACTTATAAAAGATTGAACAAAGCCACACCCTTTTAGTTGGTGTTTGCGATGGAGGTTTTTTTCCCATGGAATTCATGTTACCTTCTCTGTATGTATGCATGCAAGAGGTTTGGTTGATGAGAAAAGCACTTGAAGAGTGCATTGATAAAATGATGTAGTTGGATGAAAGGCACACCATAACATGATGGAGTAAAAAAAAAAAGGCTAGAAGAAGGCAGGCATGGCATGACATGATAGACATATTAAGGATAAGAAGCTTGAAGTTGGACAAGATGGTTCTTCTTTATGACTCCAAGTTCTTGCGCCACCCTAGAAAGCTTAAAGTGCATTGGTTGGGACCGTATGTTGTGACTTACATACTTGATTTAGGTGCTTTCCAGTTATAAGCAGTTGGATGGGACATGTTTTTGAGTTATTTCAATGGGAGTAGGTTGAAGCCCTACTATAAATAAGTCTTCTTGGTGTTTGTAATAAGGCAATATTTCCATTAGATTAGATTTATTTAATGCATTTCCTTTATATGTGTTTCCTTTTCATCGTTGCTATGCTTTGTCAATTTAGTTTAGTGTTTTGTGTAATAAGCATGCTTTGTGCAGAAGTTGATTACTATATATTGAATTCATGCACAGAGGACCACACATACTTTTAGTGTGGGGTGGAGTGTATACAAGATAAATGGGTCAAGTTTGAATGTTCTCGAAGATGGGTATGCATAGAGAGATATATTGTGTAGGTGCTTGAAGTAAAGGTGTGGATACAAAAATATTTCTCATGAATGAAGACCATGTATGGATGAATGGATGCACAAATGTAACGTGAGGTAGGCTGCAACAGGGAAACTACTTAGTGAAAGGTGCAGTGGATAGGTACTTTGGTGCATGAATGCACATGAAAGGAGGTCTGTGGCCGAGGAGTAGTAGGCATGCAAAAGGTTATGACTGTGGCATGGAAAAATCAGCATGGAAAAAGGAAAGAAACATCAATTTAATGTTGAGTATGGTGGTAGGTGGAGAGCAATAAATGTGAAATTTTTTTTCAAAATATATATAAGGTGGTGTTGTGAAATCATTTTTACCTTTTGATGATTGAGAAATTGAGTGAGTTGAAGAGAGATTTAAAAGAGAGAGTTGTGACGATGAAGAGTGGTGATACCAAGCTAAACAGATGGATTTTTCAAAGTTATGCACAGGATTGTTTGACACTCCATGGAGAGAAGTGTTTGAGTGAAGAAAAGGCATGTGGGGAGGAGAAATCAGTTGCTATTAGGGTTTGAGTTTGAGCTAGGGCACATGGATTTTGAGCTAGGGCACATGGGTTTGAGTTATAGAGCTTGAATTAACCACAAGAACACACCTTTATTATTTCTATGGCACCTAAGTGAGCACCTGGAGTGGCCACAAGGGGAAGGAAAGAAGTAGAAGGAAGTTGAGGTCAGAAGTAGAAGACCCCCAAAAGCCATTTTTTAGAGATGCAATATCTAAAGGGGTTTTTATGGGTCATGATTAGGAATCACATGTTTGTCACTACAAAGTAAGTGATTATAACCATAGAACCAAGATAAAACAAAGATGAATTGGATAAGTTCTGGTGGTAGTAAAGACAACCTTGAGGACAAAAAATGATATGGTGGTATATGATGATGTGGTGAAAATTTATTGTCAAATGTAGGAGTTTTACAAGTTATATGAACTTCCTTATTTTGGAAAACCTAAAAAATATATATCAATGGTTGATGAGAAGAGTCCATGAGAACTTTTTTACTTTTTTTGGGTGATGAATGAGGCTTACCGCACCCCTGATTGGGAGGTTGACAAGTTTAAGGAGTTGGGTACATAACTTAACAATGACCTCATTGACAAGGAGGTGATAAAAGAAACAAATAAAACACTTGGATACATGAAGGGAGGGTGTGGGATGGATATCCCAAGTTACAAAAGTATCTAGTTATTATTTAGGTGGCAACACACCTCCTAACTAAGTTAAATAATCAAGAGTGTTGGTCGCAGGTGAACAAGGCATGGTTACACATAGCAAAGAAGATGACATAAGGGGTAGTTTACAATTTGGCTAATTTCATTTTCTAAAACCATTATTGAGGAGGCACACCAAGGTGAGAAAATAAGTTTTGTGATCCTTATGTCTCTTGTATTTTTAGAAATTGGAGTGCCCGATGGGCCAAAGGATAAAATATGGCAATAATACCTAAGGAGAAGAAATATCTTGCAGAGAGATTTTCTAAGTATACATGTGATGGATCCATGAGTGGACCCTTTAAAGAGAGAAGAATTGTGGTATGAGTTCTTGCATGTTGTGTTTGAGGAGGAATGGAGAATACCTAAGGATCTTCCTTTGGTATTGGGAAACAAGTACAATTTATAGTATACCAACACTTTTGCATACATGTTTTGGTTGAAGGATGGAAAGTGGAGCCCTTGGTGTAAAGCTCCCTATGCCTTCACCACATGCTACTTTTAGGGCATTAGTGCATAGGTTCTCCAACACATGAAGGATTTTTATTTCAATTGAAGACAAGGTAGATTGTGACTACCACACACTCAGGAAAACTACGTTTACCCAAGTAAGTCTATGCATACATTGAGAAACTGATTTCAGATGATATTAACATTAAAGCTATGAGTTTGGAAATTGGGAAGTCTAGGAAGCTCTTGTATACATTTACCTAAGGCCAAAGTTGGAAAATGGGAAGTATGTTGAAAATGAGTTCAAGCTCCTGGACCACCCAAAGGGGAAACATACAGTGGGCACACTGCAAGATGAAGAAGACACTTTTCCCCTTGAAGAAGAAGAAGAAGAGGAGGAACAAGAGAAAGAAGACAGTGGTGGCTTGAGATGTAGAAGGAGGTAGCCCATTATAGGGGAGAAAAGAGAGCATGAGGTAACCCCTCCATTATAGAAAGAAGGTGAAGAAGTGGAAATGGAGACAAAGTGTATGGAGTTGAGAGATAGAGAGAGGGCATCGTGGACCCACAGATAAAAGAGTGTTAAGAAGAACTAGAACTCAAGGTGGGACCTTCACAACCATTGAGGAGGTCACCTAGGACTTCTCCATGAAGATAGAACCGAATAAGAAGAAAAAAAGGTAGGTACATCGACTAAGGAAGGAGGATGATGATGGAGAGAAATCGGAGGACAATGCGTCAAACACTCTAGTGCACACTGAGGATGCATAAGAGCCTCAGGAAGAAGAATTGAAAATTGATGTAGAGGAGTTGAAGGAGAGGGAGATAGATAGTGGCACCATGGATACGAGAGTAGGTAGATAGATAAGGGTGAGCCATCAAGTGTGCCTCATACTACATGATAGGTGAAGGACCAGTGATGGATTCAGGCATGCACATCCCTAAAGGTAAGTGCTTGGGAAAGGGAAAGGAGGAAGAAACATATGAGACACCAATAGTAGTTGGGTATGTGAATGACCCAACCAAGATTATATGCGTGAGGTTTCAAAGCACTTTGGAACTTAAGGAATTATATGGATGGGAGCTGATGGACTCAGAAATGGTGACCACTTGCACACAGAAACAATTATCATGGGAAATGCAGACTCACATGGATGAGCCTAATTTGATGTGTGTGAAGAATCATGTGTATCAAGGAGAATGAAGAAAGGTGCCACATTTCACCATGTGACTATCAAGCCCCTATAATGTCAGATGAATAGGTGAGCAATGCCTTGACAAAGGTATCTTCTTAGAGGTTAGTGCGTAGAAAACATTGATAAAGAAGAAACTATTTAGGTGTTTTGGATGATAAGAAGGAAAAAGATATCTGAAATAAAGTGCTGATAGAGAAGAGAAGGAAAAAGTTGAGGCAAAGGTGGACACATTGGTGAGTATGGGGAGAAAATTGGAGATGAAATTTTGAAGGTAAGGCCGCACTTGGAAGAAAAAGTGCCAGAAAAGTTCCCATTTGTGATGCATTATTTGTGCACCCTTGTTTAGATGGTGATGGAAGAAGGTCTAGTGCATGCCAAAACCAAAGGAAGGATGTCACATACACAGAAGAGAAGGCCAAGGAAACTATTGCACAAAAATTACAAGTTATGAATCCATATTGTAGACCTTGAAGGATGAACTAAAAAAGGTGGATTTGGCCTTAAATATGTGCACATGCCCCTGATGTAATAATAAAGACAAGAACTATGGCAGAGGAGGATGAGGTCCTTAAGGAAACAAAGAATGAAGCACTTGGGCGTGAGGAGAGGCTCACATTGGTAGAAGAAAAGCGTGATGCACTCAAACAGCCCAGGTTCCTCACAAGGAAAGAATAAAGGAGATTGGAAAACTCATCACACATGATGGATGGATGTGATGGAAGGGATGGTCTCAAGCATGGCCAATGTTCTCAAGGTGTTGCAAAATGAAGGTGAGAACATGACCTTAGATGAGATGGATGGGGTGCTTTTAGACATCCTAGAAAAAACTAATAAAGCATTGAGTGAGTGGAATGAGTTAGAAGTAGAGGTCAAAGTGAATATCTAGAATTAATTCTATCTGTAGAAGTATAGAGCACCCAAGTATTCTTTCATTCTTTTGTACAATTATTCTTTCATTCCTTATTTTGTTCATGGAGAGATAAGTTATGATTACCCATTTTTAGGGGTGGAAAATGAAGCAAGTGTGGGGTAATGTTGGGATGATGAAATATAGCCTAAGTACTAAAGGCACATAAGGATTAGGTGTGCATGGGAACAATGCGTAGGTGTGCGTGGAAGAATAGTGGAATAGGGTGTGTGTGGGAAAGTGAGGAATTCAAGACTTAGCCATTTTTAGTGTAAGGCTAAATATAGACATGGAGTGTAGAGCACATTTAGTATGAAGACTTGAAGAGCACACAAAGGCTATTTTAGACAAGTGGGAGATCAAGCACCATGCATAGTTTTGGGCTATTAATAGGATTAGAACTGTAGTTATTATTAGATAATCTATTAATAGTGAGCTTGCATGCTTTTGTAATTATCTTGTAGCGGTGCATGGATATTCTTAGCATGTAACCTATTTTGAGGATGCATAGGCGGTGAAGGGAAAGTCCCCACCCCTATATATATGTATTGATTTGCATGGTTTAGGTTTAGGGATCCATGTTTTTGTAGAGTTATGTTGTTGGTTTATGGGTGTGCATGACTAATGGTGACATTGTTAAGTATGTATGAAGCTTATGTTTTACAACAATTAATATAATGGATCTTTGTGGTTGGATATTGGTTATTGACATATCTGAGCATGGATCTTATATGGTAAATCTAATTATGGTTCTTGTTTAGTATATTCTTGCAAATAGTTGAGATCTAGATCTAGTTTATGTTATGAAACAAGGAAGAATTGAAAATTTTAAAGATGGGTTGGCATCTCGGTTTGTGGGAAGTTTTCATCATCTTGTCATGAATATTTCAAGATTTCTAACCTTTCCATGGATCATCCTAGTTTATCCAGCATCTTAAGATCCCCATGATGATATATTCCAATTTTCACTTTCATAATAATTCATATTAAACCTCAAAGTATTGGAAGAAGTTATAACTTACATGATCCTTTTCATGGCTTTTTGACTTCAAAAAATGTTTGAGGTTGAAAATGAAGCGAATATGGATCGAAAATGCTTTACGGAAGTCAAAACTAGCATGAAGAGGTTCATTAAAGTTTTGAATTCTATCAAGAATTTTGTTTGAATATGAATGACTATGGATATGAAACTTATAATATTTCATCATGGGGGTCTTAAGATCTTGTAGAAATTAGTGGGAGTCCTAAAAAGGCTTAGAAGCTCCAGATAGTCATGATAGTCCTAAAACTACCTACAAAACAAGATACCAAGAAACCCTAAATTTTTTCATGATTTTGATCTTCAAGATGTCCTTGGTTGGATATAAATATTGGTATAAGTTTTCCTTAGTGACTAAATATCATGTAAAGTAAAAATGACCCATGAAGGTGATTGGAAGGTCATGTTTTTCACAATAGTCCTCATGACCTTGTTTTCACCTATAGTTGGAGATGATTTTTTTTTTATATTTTCCTTGCTTGAAAATTCCCAAGATGATTGCGTTAGTAATTGAAACATTTTAGATAGCATCTTGGGGTATTAAGAGTCTACATAAACTTTGGGAGTGTTGGAAAAGTTGGGAAGAGAGATCTTTATGACAATCCTAAAATTATCTTGTTTCTACCTATTTTATTCATCCAAACTCTCCTTAGGCCCATGTGGTCTTACTAATGGAATAAATAACCTATAATCCCATGTATCCACTAAAAATTATATATTTTCCAATCAAGAATCCTCTTCATGATGTTTTAACTTTTAGGCTTCGTTTTGATCACTTTAGGTGCACTTTTGACTCCTTCCAACTTATAAATATCAAACTTGACAAAAGAGAGTCATCATGACTTTTGGAGGCACAATTATTTAATCTTCAAACTTGTTATCCAAAATAAACACCCTAGTTTTTATAAAATTTACAGTTCCATTCTATATTTGAGTTCAAGTTTTGAGGTGGTGCTTACCTCTAGTTTTCTTCTTTATTGTAATTACATGGTTTGCAATTCTTCGCATGCCCTCACGCACTTTTCCTACTTGTTCCTTATGTTTTCTTATCCCTTCATTATCCTCTACACACCTCCTACATTCCCATCATTATTATACTTTCTTCTACCCATCTTCCATCTCGTTATGCATGCACTTTCCTTTCCGGTCGTTGCACATCCCTTTACGCACACCTACTTGACTTACCTTAAATTTTTCTAAGTCCTAAGCATGCCTTGATACATTCCTATTTCTTCCCAAGTCTCACACATCTCTTTGCGTACACTCGTATCCTTTAACATGTTTCATTGTGCACTTCCCTTTCACATTTTCTTCCACGCATCTCTTTATTTGCTCTCCTATTCTTCCTCACATACTTATATACTTTTGCAGATATGTACCTTTTCTTCCCATTCTCACACACTCTCATATGCATTATCATAGATTCCTACATTATTTCCTCTCACACCTCTCACCTATACACATACATTCAAGTTATAACCCTCTACATTGGTCATTGAGTGCCACATGCCACCCTTAGGATATTTTTAGTTGAAGTGAACAACACACAACCTATCAAACCACACCGGTTGCGTGTAAAATCCTTATGACAAATGAATACATGAAACGTGGAGGAAATGGAAAAAAATAAATAGAAAGTTATCGAATCTTTTCGCAAATCAGATCGCGCCATGTGTCATGTGTGTTCATCATGTACTGTAAATATTCAAATCACCATAACTTCTGCTATAGGGATAGAAACTTGGCATTCATGTTCTTGGTGGAAAGTTGCTGGCATGTGGTACACATTCGATTATTAAAAATCAGATTTGGGTGGGGTTTTGTTGGTGATAATTGAAAAAAGTATTTCAGTCATTAATGTGCACATCTAGTTTACTCAACCACCCATATTTGATCATATTTTGTCTCCTTCCTTCTTCTACAAGTTAACCTAACATGGGGAGGTAGATTTTCTGATGCTTACAAGTAGATTTGCAAGATATTAATGCTTGCTATTGGTGGTTGGATTTGAAAATTTGAGTTTCCCTCTCTCTTTTCCTCCTCTCTCCCCTTCTTTTATATATTATTGAATAATGCTCATATGTAAATCTTGGACCCTCTTAGTTTGCTGAGATAATTATTCATATAAGTATTCCTTAGCATTTTGAGTTGTAAGCCTCAGATCTGGTTCTTTGCATGTGGATACTTGCTTCTTTCCACTATTGTAATAGATTGTGCATCTTCTAAAAGAAGCACTTTTTTTGGTTATTCTCTTCCCTAACTTGTATTTTATTACATTTTCTTACTTTTCTCTTACAATATTTGTGTCTTTGTGCATTCTTCATGTCCCTTGTAGGTTTATTTTCTATTGTGCTCCATGAAAATGAGTGTTTGAGTGTTGTTTCAGATTGTGGCACATTTTTTACGCCCTCCATATGTTCATTTCCCCTTATTTTCACTCATATGAGAGTATTCATCCCCCTCTTTCTGGTGTTATCACCTCCCCTTAGATTAGATTTTTATTCCATGTATCTCCTTCTCACCTTGGTTCCTTGGAATCAGAGTAGTGCTAGGTAGGTGCATTCTCCTTCCTAAGAGTAGTTGTAATAGTATTAATAGGTAGAGGAAGATCACCTTCTATTGAGGTCTATCTCAAGTGCAAGTTACACACTTGGAGATAGTCCCATGTTCCTCAAAGCCCAGATTCATCCCGATCTGGGATGGGTGCAATTTTGAGTTCCAAAAAAACCTTTGAAACATTAAATATGACGTAAGAAATAACCAACATGAACACATATTGAGCACCATAGTTTATCATTGAGGTGCCAAATTTTATTCGGAAGCATCAAAGATCTATCATTCCATAAAGAATATTTAGAATTCTTGAGAAAAAATACCCATACCTTATCATGGAGGAAAAAGGGAATGATCCACTTGATTTTAATCCATTAGCTTGTTTGAAATATTAGGTAGAAGAAGGGATCAAAATGTAAACATTTATGGTGACCTCTAGGGGACACCCGCCTATTAGGTGTGAGAAAAGTAGTATCCTTCATCAATTCGATTGGGGATGGATTATTACAAACATATCACTAATCTATTCAAATTGATCCAAGAATATTTGGAAATCAATAAAAGATGTTATAAACTTTGTTTTAACTTGGTTTTCATGTTGATCAAATTTTCTCACTAATGTTTCAAGTTAGTGGAAAGGAATAAAATAAAATAGGAAAATCCAAATTATGAGAGGGTTTAAGGATACCTCTTACTAAGATGATGATGGTAAATATATGGTTGTAAAGATCCATCCATTGCTAGCTAGATAACTTGCACAAAAAAGAGAAACTAAACATGAAAAATGGGTTAGTAGATAGAATGGTGGGTTTCCCGAAAAATCTAGTCTTGAGAAGTGATAAATTCCTAGGGATGGATGTAAACCCACTTTGATAAAATATTAGATAAAATGATAATGGATAAATGATAGGATGCAATGAGAGATCCGAGACATGCTATATACGATAATATACATATCCGATAATAGTAAATGATAACAAACTAAAAAAACTTGGTGGGGTTGATGGTGACCCAAGGCCATGTGAGATACATTTGATGGTGACTATAATAGAGTGACCTAACAAGGTACACGAAAAGCTTCTAAAAGGCTTATCTCGAGACCGAGATGTTGAAAAGGACTAAGTGAATAGAAAGGATGTAGGAAAATTAACAAATATGATAGGAAAACAATAAATGTTGATTATATCGACAACAACCGAGTTGTATTAATAGTAAAAAGGTCCCAAAATTAGTATCCGGTCTCCCGAACATGTGGATGACTAGACCAAAGGAATATGATAATTGAATAAGTTGTAGAACATATAGAATATGATGATAAAGACAAAAAAATAATTTTAATAGACATTAGGTTGATGGTGATTGGGTTGGATAGATGGTGATCAATTGGCAATGTAGATGAGATCGAAGAAACAAGTGTACAAAATAACAAGATTAGAAAATATGAGGCATTGAGGGGCTGGATAATAGGTAATTGAAAGGATAGAAAGTAGATAATAAGGAAGATTTGGATCAGGTCGACGGTGACTAGAGAGATTCGACGGTGACCGAGGAGATATCTAGGGTTGTATGAGGAAAAATGGATGGGAAAATAAATTGTGGTGAAAGATCAATGAATTATAATGTAAGGGAAAATATCCAAGATAACTGGTATATCTACAAGGATGATGCAAAAAGGGGGTCAATATATGATGAGAGATCTAAAAAAGGAGATGGACTTCAAATCTCCCAAGAAGGCATGCAATATCTTGATGTAAGAACATCATCTTCCTAGTATATATATAATATAATGTCATCAATTTTGGCTTCTTAAGTTTGTTGTAAAGTATAATGGATTCTCCTTGATTTGTTTAGGTAGGATAAGTTTTAATAAATCCTTTGCAATTCAAGTTTGGACATTTCCCTCTAAAAATGAAAAATTGAAATTTTAAAGGTTATTTTTATTGTAATAATTGGTTTAGTGTTTTCTTGGAGTCTTCACACATGAAATGTGATGGTGGAAACTATAATGAGGTCCAAAGGTCCTAGAAGAGGTCAAGAATGTGTCCTAGTCTTAAAACCTAGGGTTTAGACTAGGAAGAGTTATTTATTGATGTAAAAAAGGATAAAATATGAACATTAAAGGGTATAAAGGACCAAGAAATGGTTATAAGCATCATGAAGACATATTTAAGAGATTTTTGTAACTATTTTGATCCATCATCCAGATGGTCATGGAATGGAAGAATAATTCAAAGCAAGTTGAGGGTTTATGACTTGTGTATACATAGTGTAGACAATTTTCCATTGTTTTCTAATGCATTATCTTGATCATTAAACACATGTGATTGTTATATAAATGAATGATTTCAATGGTAAGAAGTTTTTATTGAGTGTTTACATTGATCTTGAGTGGTTTCACGACTTCATGTAGATACAATATTTCTTGCATTATTAGACCTGTGCATGAAAGTGAAGAGACCTCAATATCAAGATGCGAAGATAGAGGATGTCTTGGTGATATGTTCACTTTGTTGTGTGCTAGTATTAATAATTGTGAGTTTCATGATATTTGTAAGGATATAAGGTTGGAAACACCGACAAGTTTTTATCATTATGTGAGAAGCCATTTAGGATAAAGTGATATTTGATGTCGAGGGATTCTAATTTGAAAAAATTGAAACTAATGTCTAACAGAATAGTGCATAAGCACAAGCCTCACCTATCATTCAAATATTTATAAGGTTGTGATTAATCACATTGTTTGAGACCAATGTTGATAAGTTAGAGACTCTGTCTAAGGAAGTTATAGACTTGTTTAGAAAAAAGAAGCTTGGTCATCCATTACCAGTATTCAAGAACGTGTAGGAGATTATCACAAGGATGTAAGAGGATCATCACATGAAGGAAGGAATTTATCATTTCCTTTCACCAAATTTAGGGTTTCATGATCACTATAGAGGGTTTTATACCCTGTTCTTCCAAAAACTTGTGAGATAATAACTTCAATAATGAGCTTGTACACTCATTTCATAACTTACTGATAAGATATGAGTCTAGTAAAGGTGCATGCAGACATCTTGGTTGTTTTTAAAGGCTTGGGACATTATTTTCCAAAATTTATAGCTAAAATAATATTCTTAATCTTGAAGTTACAATGGAGACATTTCCAAGGAAAGATGCTTTGAGCACCAAACAAGTAGTTGAGGCATGAAAATGGGAAGGGATGGTAATGAAGGAGTCTAATACCAAATCAAAAAGGAATCTTATAGTTTCATTAGAAGGAGTGAGTTATTTTCTTACTAGTTTCTATGTGCTTGAAGACACGGTTTGAAAACCTAAGCTGTAGGAGTCTCTCAACAAAGAAATTATGGTTCTTACTTTGAGTTATACCTTGGAAACTCTTAGGAATAATAAATGGGTCTTATAGTTCCTGAAATTATATTTCCATGCATAAAAATTCCTAAAAATAATTATATTCATGATAGTAGCAAATTGTAGGGATAGTTAAGGGATAGCTAGCTAAAGAAGAGAAAGTGGAACACAAAGGGAAGAAGGAAAAGTTGGAACTTCAAATTTAAGGAACACCTCGAGGTTGGAAAAGAGTATTAATTCGGTTGGTAGGCTCTTCTAGATGCATTTGATTTTTTCTAACCATATATATATAGATAATTCATTGTCTTAAGAGCAATTTGGACAACAAAGATATAAGCTTGTGTTTTGGAGATTTGAATCCATTTTGTGAGCATACTAATTGTGCTCTGAGGTGACTAAGCATGATTTATAAGTAGGAGAGTTTTAAATAATCTTGGAATTCATATGTGTATGGTTTGGGCTAACCTAGTAAAGACAAGAAGTTGGTTGAAAGGTGAAAGGTAAGTTCTTGATCATTCTTGGTTGTTTCGAATAAATCAAAACGTTCAAATTGGTAGAAGTATGGGTCTAAACATATTTTGAGTTTGTTAGGCTAGTATAATGAGTGGAAAATGAGGAACTAATGATCAATGAGTGGAAAATGAGGAACTGCATGATCAATGAGTGGAAAATGAGGAACTTGCATGATTTATTGTGATTGTAAAGCTTGGGAAGGGATTTATATTGAAAACCTTAATAGGCATAGTTGAGTGTGTAAGCCTCCTAATAAGTGAATTTGTGTGAGTTGTTTATTTGAATTCATAATTTTGGTATCGAGCTTGAATATTATTTTGGAAAGAAAAATAAATTGTTTTGATGGTGATTGCAGGAAAGAGAAAATAAATGGTGCAATTGAAAGAAGAAAGAAAGTCAGATTGGGAAGAGAGGATGGAAAGAATGATGGAGATTATGATGGGAAAATTAGAGAGCATGGAAGAAACTTAAGGAAAATGAGGACAAATTTGAGCTATATGTAGAGAGATGGAACTAGAAATAGGATGTAAATCACTGGGAAAATGCTACAAGTGTCATATGTATGCATGGAAACAAAGTGTATGAGTGCAATGAAGTGAATGTATGGATGAGAAAAGAAGATAGAGCTGGTGACCAGATTGTACAAGATAGAGGTAAGTCTTTTATGTATAGAAGAGTGCTTTTAAAACCTAGTAAAACAATGAAAGAGATAACTCAGAGGAGGTGCTTATTTAGGACTGCATGTAAAACTAAAGGAAAAGTTTGTAAAGTGATTATTGATAGTGGAAGTACTAAAAATCTTGTTTCATTTGAGATGGTGGAGAAACTTGGATTAAAAACTACCATGCACCCTAATCCATATCAAGTTTCATGGATGCAGAAAGGACACCATATTCTGGTTAGAGAACAATGTCAAGTTGAGTTTCAAATTGGAAGGTATAAGGATAAAGTTTAATGTGATTTAGTTCCTGTTATCCAAAATTCACCCTCAAGGTAATTTTGATAACATGCATCAAATTCTTTAGTCCCAGGAAAATAGATTGAGTCAGGGCAAAAAATTCATGTTTCTAGGGTCCCCTCATATTTTTCTAACTCCCCTGTCCAAGTAGAAGAGAGCAAGTTCTGAGAAAATGTGAAAAATTTGTAAAAACAAGCTCGGGCCAGGAAAAATCATGAAAAATGGCTAAGTCCTAGTCCTCGCAGCATTTGGGACAGTTGGGACAAAAGGGCGCGAACCGGCCGAAAGGCCGCCAGATGGCCCAAAAGAAAATGGGACATCCGGGCCAAAAGGACGGAGGGACGCGGAAATCCGAAGCGCGAAAAGAGAAAAAATTGGCTAACTGCTGAGAGGGTCGCCTTTGGGACAAGCGGGACAAAAAGACGCGAACCGGCCGAACCGGGCGAAATGAGTCAAGGCAGCCCTAAACAGTAAGGGCGTGTGGGCCAAAAATCGTGAACCGGCCGAACTGCCGAAATGAGAACTTTTGTCCCGAGCAGATTGGGACAAAAGGGCGCGAACCGGTGAATCAAGGCGAATTTGTCCCTGACAGTCCAAACCAAATGGGACATATGGAGGGCCATGCGAGTACGCGAACCGGCAGTTCCGGGCCAAAATGGGAAATTTCAGCACCGAAACCAAATGGGACAAAGGACGCGCAGTGGACGGAAAAGCTGAAATGGCCGAAGGCGAGGAAGAAAAGTCAACGTTTGGTAGGAAACTTCAAACGGCCATAACTTTTGACTCGAGCTCGATTTTCATAAAATTGGACTTTCTAGAATGAGCACGATGTCCTCTACTCCACAAAGACTGGATTTCTTAATTTTAATGAGGGCAGATATATTTAAATAAAAGAAACATATTCGGCTCCAAAGTCAATGCTCATTCCCGTCAAATGGACCCAAAATAGCTGCCCACACTGTATCGGAAGGCCATAACTTTTGCATTTCTCAACGAAATCACACAAAATTGGTACCGTTGGAATCATGGTTCTGAGCCCAATGCACAGAAATCAAGAAATTCCATATTTGATCAGAAATTTTTGGGTTTTTAAGAAAACGTGGCCGGGTTTAGAACAAGTGTGTTCTATTTGGTAGGCTCGGGAGTGCAATTAAGAGGCATGGTCATCATTCTTTCTCTGCTGCAGCACATGGGACAGTATGGGGAGCCTTTTGCAAGTAATGGACAACCTTTTCACTCAATTTAATGCCTCTTATAGGTGGTTGAAGGACAGATTTCGGGATTTCCATTTTCCCTTCTCTTTTCCTTCTCATTTTTCTATAAATTGAAGTGTTGGGCTCATTGAAAGGGGAGATTTTTGGGTAGCAAAGCTCTGCCAAAATTGCTTTGTGAAGCCAGTGTGTTGCAGGCCCTTGTAGTGGACTCCTTGCATGGTGATCCAGGCCCTTATCTTGTAATAGATCGAACTGTGCATATCATGAAGCAATAAAATATCAGTTTGTGGATGTATCTTCCCCTGCTGTGTTTTCTTGCATCCTTCTTGCCCCTTTGATATTTCTATAAGAATATTGTGTCTATTATTGTGTTCTTGCAGGGATTCATTAACATTGTGTATGCTTGGAATATTGTTGTGAATGCATTTTTAGTGAACCTGTCATCACCTCTTCTAGTGTGCACTTTGCCTCTGTATTTCACACATTTGGAGATTACTCTCACACCCTCCTTTTCTGGTGTATCACCACTTTAGTGTAGGATTTCATTTTATGTATTCTCTCTCCCTGGTCCCTTGGAAATTTAGATTAGAACAGCTTAGCTTATCTGCATTAGAGTAGATTGTGGCAGGTAGTTTAGGGAGCAAGAACTGCTTTCTCTCGGAGGTACATCTCAAGTAGCAAGTCCCACAACTTGGAGATAGTACCCATGTTATCCAATCACACTGTGAGTTCAAATACATGCACAGGGGTGCTGTGATTCGGTGATAACAGCTTCTATGTATGTCTATCATGTGTTGTTGGGAAGACCATAACAATATGATAGAAAGGCAATACATGATGGAATGATGAATACCTATATTGTCACAACACCAACAACAATCACTAATACACTCTTACATATCAAAGGTGGGAAAGAACAATGAGTAGGGATATTGATGATGATAATAGCCAAGAATTTCTTGACGAGATACTAGAGAATTAAGTAGAAAGACATTTTATAGGGCTATTAAGCCACATAAATCAGATTTGAGAGATGGGTTTGATATTGATGGATTTCATGAGTTTAGAGAGATAGAGATGGTTGTAAGACAAGAAAAGGTGAATGATGAAGATGATGATGAGAGAGAGGAAAGAGATGAAAAAATGAGAAGATAAACACATGTTAGAGTTCTTGAAGACCAATAGAGAGGTATAATGAGAAAGAAAACAAATGATGAAGTTGAGAGAGATGAAGAAAAAATGAAAAGGTTGGGTGAAGAAGATGTGAATGAAGAAAAGGAAGAAGAAGAAAGTATGAAGAAGGTGAATGACACATGTAAGACTCTGGTTTTTTATTCTAACACTACATTGAATTTTAATTTTGTAGGTGCAAGTGAGAGGAATGAAATTGAAGAACAATTGGTATGCAACATGGTGAATCTTGAGTGTAAGAAATAAGAGAAAGTGAACAAAATAGTACAAACTTCAGTATATGAAAAGGATATGAAGCAATCATGTCTTACAAGAATTAAAAAAAAATCAGAAAGAGGAATAATAAGAGATCAAGAAGCTGAAAAAGAACAAGGACAAGATGAAAATGACAAGAATACATGTTCAACAGTTAAGTTATAGTCAAGGAAAGGGGAGAATTTTGAGCTAAGGCTAAAATACTATCATTTTGAAGAAAAGATGATTCAAGAAAAACTTCAAGGAAATATGAGAGATAGTTTTACATCTATGATTGATGAAAGTATAACATACTTGAAACTGAAAAAGAACACATAACCTTATATACACCGAAAATGATTATATATAGCCTTAGAAGCAATATATGGATCCAAAACTTGAAGATTTCCATGAAGAATCAAATGATGAAAGAAAAGAGAGAACTGATAGATAATAGCATAGTGGGTATTCATTTAGAGGAGATTTTCAAGAGGTCACTTACAATTGGAAACAAACAAAGAAAGAAAGAGAACAAGAAAACAATCACAAGTATTAAGAAGCTTCTCTTTTACCCTTGGGAGTATGATGTAGGAGCATCATCTTCCTAGTCTCGTATATGGAGGATAGTGTCAAAATTTTTGTATTTTTAAGTGTGTTTTCAAATATCAAGAGTCTCCTTGAGTTGTTTAGGTAGGATAAGTTTGAATAAATCCTTTACAACTCAAGTTTGGAAATTTCCCTCCAAAAATGGAAAATTGAAATTTTGAAGGAAATTTTGTATTGTAATAGTTGGTTTAGTGTTTTCTTGGAGTCTTCACACATGAAATGTGATAGTGGAAACTATAATGAGGTCTAAAGGTATGAGATGAGGTAAAGAATGTGTCCTAGTCTTAAAACCTAGGGTTTAGACTAGGAAGAATTATTTATTGATTTAAAGAAGAATAAAATATGAACATCAAAGGGTATAAAGGACTAAGAAATGGTTAGAAGCTTGATGAAGGTATATTTAAGATATTTTTGTAACTATTTTGATCCATCATCTAGATCGTCATGGAATGTAAGAAGAATTCCAAGAAATTTAAGGGTTTATGACTTGTGTATACATAGTGAAGATAGTTTTCCATTGTCTTCGATGCATTATATTGATCATTATACACATGTGTTTGTTAAATAATTGGATGAGTTCAATGGTAAGAAGTTTATATTGAGTGGTTTAACGAATTCATGTAGATACAAGCTTTCTTGCATTATTTAAGCTTTGCATGATATAGAAGAGACCTTAATGTCAAGATAAAAAGATAGGGGATGTCTTGATAAGATGTTCACTATTGTGTGCTAGTATTAATACTTATGAGTTTCATGATCTTTGTAAGGAGATAAGGTTGGAAACACTGACAAGTTTGTATTATTATGTGAGAAGTCTTTTAGGCTATAGTGACATTTGATGACAAGGATTCTGATTTGAAAAATATCAAAAGTAATGTATGAGAGGAATAGTGTATAAGCACTAGCCTCACGTCATATTAAAAAAATTATAAGGTTGTGATTAATCACATTGTTTGAGAGCATTATTGATAGGTTGGAGACTTGTCTCAGAGGTAGAGTAAAGGAAGTTACTGAGACTTGTTTTGAAAAAGGGAAGCTTGGTCATCCATTTACCGTAGAAGATTATCACGGATCTAAAAGGAATATCACATGAAGGAAGTAATTAATCACTGCATTTCAATCATGTTCTTCCAAAAACTTTTGAGATAGTCACTTCAAGAATGAGCATGTACACTCATTTTATAACTTACTGATAAGATAAGAGTCTATTCAAGGTACATGTAGACATATTGGTTGAGTTTAAAGTCTTTGGACATTGTTTTCCAAATATATAGATAAAATATTATTCTCAGACAATTTGTAAGTTCACAATGGAGACATTGTTAGGGAAATATCCTTTGGGCACCAAAACAAGTAGTTGAGGCATGAAAATTTGAAGGGATGTTCATAAAGGAGTATACTACCAAATTAAAAAGGAATCTCATAGTTTCATTGGAAGGAGTGAGTTATTTTCTTACCAGACTCCTATACTCTTGAAGACATGGTTTGAAAACCTAATTGTAGGAGTCTCTTAACCTAGTAAAGACAAGAAGTTGGTTGAAAGGTGAAATGTAAGTTCTTGATCATTCTTGGTTGTTTCGAATAAATCCAAAGGTTCAAATTGGTAGAAGTATGTGTATAAACCTATTTTGAGTTTGTTAGGCTACTACAATGAGTGGAAAATGAAGAACTTGCATGATTTATTATGATTTTAAAGCCTTGAAAGGGATTTATCTTGAACACGTTAATAGGCATAGTTGAGTTTTTAAGCCTCTAATCGGTGAATTTGTGTGAGTTGTTTATTTTACTACATCAGATCTTACAAAAGCTTCAAGTTGATGGTTGTAGCTCCAAAGAATAGAAAGAGACATAAAAAAATTGTAATAAGGTTTGAAATATCCCAAATAGCATCCCGAGGAGAGGGGGGTTATGGGCATACTTATAAGGTCGATGGTGACCTACACAAGTCATTGTTGACTATAGCTGACCCTTGATTTGGGTGGTGGATATGATGACTAACCCTATGTAAAGGGCCTTAAAGGGGGAAAATTAGGGTTTTAGGCTCTTTAGGTGGGTTATGTTTTCATAGGGAGGATAAAAAGTATTTGGAGGATAGGAATGCATTGAATGCAAATAAATGGGTGCCTAGGGATGATAAATGGAGTGTTTATGGAAGATATTAGGGAAATGGATGGGTTTAGGGGTAATTAAATATGATTAAGTGTAGATTGGTGAAGATAAAATTAAAGATGGGAAAGTGGGAAATTAAGAAATGAATAAGATGTAGGATGGAAAATAGGAATTTGAATAGGAAAAGAGGTATGTATGTGAAAGTTAATGACGAAGGGAGAAAACACGGGTTGGGGAATAAGCATACAAAAATTGGTTCCTACATTTTCCCCTTTTTGTCAAGTGGTTTGTGTTAGGAAAATCAAGACAAAAACCATAAGTGAAGGAAGATGATGGTTGAGGTGATCCCCAAACTAGAGATTGATGACATGAAGAATAATTGATTACAAGTTTGAAAGAGAGAGAGAGGAGAAAATTAAAATGAAGGAAATGATGGGAAAAGAGATAGAAATATGCCCCAAGTGACCATTGATAGGATAAAAATAAAAGTAAAACAAAAATATGGTGGTGATCTTGGAAACACATCAGTAGGGACATAACACAACCTATAATGGAGGTGATATTAATGGCCTACGGACCTGTGAGTCAGAAAATATCACTGCGAGATGGAGGGAATCCAATGGGAATCCACTCAGATGGATGTGCAAGTCATGGGACCAATAGGTCAAAGGAATACATCAAAAATATGCACAAACAAATGCGAGGATGATCAAGAAAATGGTCGACAAGATGTGGAGAAAAAATGATATGTGATAATCATACATGAGGAATTGAAAGTATGCATCTAGGAGGGACAAGGATAAAAGATAGTTACAATGGTGGGATTAAGATAAGAGATGGTATCTCAAAAGGGAACACAAGGAGGATACCGCAGAATGGGTTGTTGGATGTGATGAAATCTACGTGATGAGATAGATAGATAAGTCAAAAGATAGCCAATGAAGCCTAGTGTGAAAAATAAATGTGTGTTACAAGTAACAAAAATTCAAGAGTGGAAGAAAAGATAATTAGATGAAAGGAGAAAAAAATATGAAAATTGGGGTTGGGTCGATGATGATTAGATAGTGTTGATGGTGACTAGATTGGTCGACGATGACTGGGTCGGTGCGCCTATATAAGCGGTGGATTTGGTCAACTAAGCTCATTTACATGCCACAATTTTGACAATTGAGATCTATAGGAGGTATAAAAGCATGAGATTTGAGTGAAATGGAGACCACCAGAGGAGGAAGGAAGTACCAGAGGTCATGGAGAGTGGTAATTCTGAATTGTTTTTTATTTGATTTTTATTTTTATTTTTTTTGAAATTGATGGACTCCAAGGGTTGGTCAAGAGTGACCGGATGGGCGGCGTTGACCTAGGTTGAATTAGTGTTAACGGGGTAATTTGGCATTGATCGGTTAGGGTCAACGTTGATTAAGTAGTTATGGATAATTTTAGATAAAAATTATGTTTTTGGATGATTTTGATGATTAGATGCTAACGAGTTCCTGTTTGATAGTTTTTACCAATCAATGATACACTATATTTGAGAGATAGAGTCCCGAACATGTTAGTGATGGTGAGAGTTGATGTTACCAATGCAGAGTGGGACCATTTAGAGGTAGTGGGATGGGTGGATTGCATGATTATTAGAGGGTGCCTAGAGACATAGGGTTTATTATTACATTGATTACTAGATGGGATCCTAGGACCAACACTTTCTAGTTTAGGACCGAAGAGATGATGATCATGTTAGAGGACGTGTATCATATACTAAGATTTCCAATCCATGGGGCACATATAGTTCCAGTTATAGTAGAGGGAAGGATGGCTACATTGATCTAACTATTCGGATTGGATGCCCCACATATTGCATTTTTATTGGGGGAATTTCATATCGAGACACGATATCTCGCCAAATGACATTGGGAGTCGATTTATTTGTTTGAGAATAATGATGATTTCTTGTTATGCATTGCTAGACTCGGTGGATCCCAATCTACATGGGCATTAGCGTAGGGGTGGTGGAAGACATAGTTAAGCATAAGAAAATGTTCACTTTTGAATCAATCCTTCTAGCATGCAAGTACACTATGAGCTATGGATGCACACATATTAGGGAGGAGGTTAGGGATGGATGTGGGATTCTTATTGCATTGATGGGAGTATGAGCATATAGTTATGGTGAGGATGCTACGGATTCCTTATGTGACATGATACCATATTGAGCTATCATTTTAATTTTGAGATGGTGAGCGCAGAGAGGATTAGTACATGAGAGATATTGGGTAGTTTGGAGGTGGATGATGTGAGATGGAGGCCCTATATAGGATTCCTTTCATGGAATGGGATAGATCTACATCTAAAAGGTGCATGAGGAGGATCATATGTGTGTAGGGTTGGAGGCAAAAGATGATAGATGTTATCCAATTTACATAGGTGATGAGACAGTTCAAAGTGGTGTAGATGGTGGCTAGAACACTCATACGATATAGGAAAGATGAGGTGGAGAGAGAATTACCTAGATTAGTGATGGTAGACCCATTGGTGGAGGAGGGGAGCCACGGGATAAAAATGATGATGATTTGGGAGTTGGAGAGGGATGTGTGGAGTGATGGACACGGAGTGGGAAACCAAGCATACCGAGGAGATAATGCATGTTATCAGAGAGGTGATGGTGCCTGTTGGAGGAGAGGAAACAATACCTATGAGTGGATAGGGTGGAGGTGGAGGGGCAAGCTGCAGATATCTAGATTGCATGTGGAGTTAGTGGGGGTGTGCCGGGAGAGGGACTTAGCTATATAGAAGTGAGATCACTATTAGTTAGGTGAGAGAGGCCTATTGATCCAAGTATGAAGATATGGATACCACACTGGAGGTGATAGGAGAAAGGCCTAAGGAGATGCATAGGGATCTAGCTAGATGGCTCTTCCTAGGACTATGTCACTATAGTAGTACCAAGCACTAGGTGAGAATGCATGATATTATGAGTGCCTAGTTATAATGAGATGACTTGATGTGTCACGCTATGTGACATATATGATAGGAGAGAGGAGATTGGTGAGATCAGCATGACAAGAGGCATCGGGAAGTATATCTAGCATGGCATAGCCAAGAAACAATGGAGGTCAAGATAATGGACAGGTGGATAGAAATGCCCCATGCCAGAGGTTAGGGTTCGACACTTAGAGTGTCGATTTTATGTTCACGGAATAGTGAACACATTATATAGATTCGATAGCAATTTTGATGTATGGATTTTGACATAGATCCCATTCAATTCCTATCACATATGTACATACATTTTGATGATATATATATATATATATATATATTTGTAATAATTTCAATGTTTTGTGATCAATAGATTACATGGATGTGATGATTTAGATACTTTAATGGATGTTGATATTTGATTAGATCATGGATGTTGAGTTAGATTCTTGATTATATTATGGATGTGTATGATATTACTTGTATAAATATGATTATCACCAAGTAATAGAACACCAAATAACACAATATGCGCAGATAAATGATCTCAATATTCAAGTATATTATCTTAGCCACTTAGAGGGGGAAACCTCCATATGATAGGACTCAAATGCTCAATATAATGATTAAATACTCCTCAATACCACCTATATATACCAATCCTAAGCTATGACCAACAATAAGGCATCCTATTAAACATATGAAAGCATAAATGAATAACATATGAAAAGTAGAGAGATTAAGTAAGCCACATGTCAAAGCACTACATATCTAATACAAGATATAAGACTAATGCCATAACATGCCCCTCCCTTTCAAGCAACATTGTCCCCAATGTTGTGAAGCCATGGATGCTAATGCATAAATGCTTCATCCTCCCATGATGCATCCTCAATATTCATATTCTTCGACTTGATCAGTACTCGGTAATGACTCTAATCTCAATATTTTAGTGCATTTATGAAGAATACCATGAGGATCTAATATGATCCTTCCTTCCTCATACAAAGTAGGAAGAACTAACCTGGGTGGAAATGTTCTTACCAATGAATTTATTCAAGTAAGAAACATAGAAGAATGGATGTATTTTACTTGAGGGAGCTCCAACTTATATGCCACACTACCAATTTTTGTAACACTCAGTAAGGACCATAATATTTAGGAGCAAGCCTATTATCCTTTTTCTATTGTTCTAATTATAACTACTTACATGGATGCAATCGTAAAGTCACCCTCTTCAAACTTTATCTCACTGCGATGTTGATAATCCTATTTCTTCATGCGGTATTGTGCCCTTGAAGAATTCTCTCTAAAACTAGAGAGTACCTCATGTTGGTGTTAAATGTGATATTGATTGCTCTCACCTTTGTTTGACCTTCAAGCTATAGATGAGTGATGGAGGATGGTACTCGTAAAAAGCCAAAAATGGAGACATTTTGGAGGAGGTATGAAATAAAGTATTGTACCACCATTTTGTAAATGGAAACCATTGCACCCAATGTTCTTGTTTATCTGAAGTAAAACATGAAGATATCCCTCTAAACATTTATTTACTACCTTTGTTTTCCCATCTGATTGAGGATAATAAGATGAAATATGGGCCAATTGGGTACCCAAACAAGAGAAAAAACCACTCCAAAAATTGCTTGTAATTATTGGATCATGATCACTTACTATAATTTTGGGCATGCCATGGAGATTTTTAACTGTATCCATAAATGAGATGGAAAGTGTACAAAATAAAATCAACATGTGACCTTCTTTGCACTGATTTCCCGAGGTTGTGCCGAGACAACCAAAGGTGTAAAGAGAAATATATGTGTATGTGTGGTGATGGCGGGTAAGCTAATGAGGAAACCTTATATCTTCGACATGTAATATTGGGATCTGTGAGTCTAAGGAAAAGAATGCTCTCCTAACTTGAAGTGGCGGGATGGATTGATCTCATATAATAGTTTCTCAGAGACTCCAATCAATATTGAGCTCTTTCGAGATTATATTCACTATTTTTAAACATGGGGAAAGTGATCTGTGGGTGCCTCGTATAGATTTCCAGAAGAGGTCATGGAAGTAAGAACGAGAGGTGTAATGAAACCACAGGGACTATGGAAAATTTTCTGGTCTAGTCCATAAAGTCTTAGCCTGATCGACTACTATGTTCAATAATGAAATTTGTGTGATGATATCAAGTGGAAGTGGTGATGATCTAAATATTGATGCATGCAAACTAGTGTCGATTTCAATTCGTTAGCAAAGTTGGGTTTCAGTAAGACCGAGGATCATAACCAAAAACTTGTGGAGGTTATGGTCCTATTATGGTCATGCACGTAATCAAACCTTGTTGCCAGGAGTAGTCTAATAATCATAGGCTTGATTAGCTATGATTTTTAGCGTGTTTAGTTGTTCTATTTTCTCATAGAACGTAACAGGTGTGCGTAAGACTATCAAATGTAAACTTGTATCAATTTTTGTTATCAATTCCAGCCCGTTGGGTTATGGGACCAAAGGATCACAACCATACATCTTTTCTTGTTGTGGACCATTGATGGTCATGTAGATTGAGTTGAAATGATTTTGGTAAAAAGAGCTAACTATCAAAGGAATTTTAATCTATGTTTTTGGTTTTTTTGTATTATATTAGAACGAAACAATGAAAGAAAACTAATCTAATAAAAGTAAATGGTTTTGATATTTTCTAGTTTTAAGCAATGCATTATAATCTAATAAAAAACTAAATAGCTGGATGTAGCTAATTACTTATGTGAATATGTGAATCTAAATCTAAAACAAATAGCCTAATTTAATAAAAAACCCTTCAAACCCTACCTCAGAGGTGAATAAAAATCATAACCCTAGAAGAGCTATTGTTCCCCACAACTTCCCTGGTAATGTCAAAGAGAAAAATTTCTAATGATTTGATCTACTTGTAATTGCCTAATCAATTGAAATGAACAATTTTACTACTCTATTTGATATGTAATTGAAACTAATGATTTGAAAATGATAACTTGAAAATGAAGCAAACAAATAATAATTCCAACCTGGATAAGCAAGAGCTTTGACAAATCTAGTTGTATCTATATATTTCCCTTAGTTTGTTCCTTTCTTTCTTTGTGTGTTCATATGAGTCCAAGGAATTGGGAATGCAAGAACAACAATAGAAGAAGATGCTTGAGAAATGGTAGCTTGAAGGTAGTCTGGTTGCAATGCAAGTAGAAGAGAGATAACACAAGAGATCTGAGCTTGGATATGCAATTTCTAGCAGGATTGTGACAACAATATAATGCAAGATACACAAAATTCTTAGGGAATTTTCTTGAACACAAGAATTGATTATATAATAATTGGGGTTCAGATGTGCCTTCATGCACAAGGCAAGAAGAGGTAGTTCCAACTAACTAAATCTATTTAAAAATAGAAGAGGGAAGGAGAAATAAGCAATCAAAACTATTTTTAGACAAATTGGTTCAAAAATGCATCCTAAAAGTGAAGTTAAGTGAAGCGTCACATGTTAAAAACACACATGAAGAATTCCAAAAAAATCACTTAGGACACCCACCCCACTTGGGTGAAGGTTTTAGAATCACCGCCAAGCCAGGCGATGGTCTGACACTAAAGGAGAAAACATGCACAAAAGAAAGCGAGAAGCTAGAAAAAGCGTGGAAAACTAAGTAAGGATGTCTAGGCTACAAATATACACTGCATATGGGTTTAGGAGCTTGAACATCTTTTGAAAGGACATAAATCATCATTGGGGACTTTTGAAAACTTTTTTGACAATGTAGCACATGCGATTTTGGGTGCATACAAAAACTATACTAGCTATGAAAGGATGAGCTAGGGCACAAAAATGAGCATACTTGGTAAGTGTATCCACCACAACCATGATGATGATTTTCCCTTCTGATTTAGGTAATCCTGTGATGAAATCCATGACACGTCTTCCCATATCTCATAGGAATAGACAAAGGTTGGAGGAGACTTGGTGTCTTAATGGTCTCACCCTTATTTTTTTGACACACCAAACATTCTGCCATAAATTTTTGAACATCTCCTTTCAACCCCTCCTAAAATAAATCTTTCTTAACTCTATGATAAGTTTTCAAGAACCTAGAATGGCTACCTAGTGGAGTAATGGATCTTTGAAATAACATGGTGTTTAAGTGTAGATTTATTACACAAATATAACCTATCTTTGTACCAAAATGTATCCCCTTCCATATAAATTGTTCTGATATGGTTGGATCTGCTTGGAGATTTTGAATGAGAGTATGTGTTGTTGCATCTTTCTACCATTCTTCCCTTGCTTGATCTACCCAATCTACCTTTAGTATAGAGATGACACATAACAATGCTTCTGTGGACTCATCCCTCCTAGATAGAGCATCAATGACCACATTTTCCTTCCCTTTCTTATAAACAATCTCAAATTCATACCCCAACATCTTAGTGACCCATTTTTGTTGTTCTTCTAAAGATAGTCATTTCTCCAAGAAGTATTTCAAACTATCATGATTAATTTTTACCTTAAAGTGTCTACCCATCAAGTATGGTCTCCATTGTTTGACTGCATGTAATATTTCCATCATTTCCTTCTCATAGGTGGGCTTCAACAAATTCTTTCCTTTTAGCTGTTAGCTCTCAAATGCTATAGGATGTCCTTCTTACATAAGTACTGCTCTGATCCCATTTCTTGAAGCATCACATTCAACTATGAAGGTCTTGGAGAAATTTGGAGTTGCCAAAACTGGAGTGGTGTACATTGCCACCTTCAATTTTTCAAATTCATGAGAAGCTTCCTCATTCCACTAAAAGGAGTCTTTCTTCAATAATTTTGTAAGTGGTGCTTCTATACTGCCATAGTTTTTTTAAAATCTGTGATAATACCTTGTGAGACCTAAGAAACCTTGTAATTTCTTGAGGGTTCTTGGGACTTCCCATTCCACCATGTCCTAGATCTTGTGAGGGTCCACCTTAACACCTTCATGAGAGATAATATGGCCCAAGTATTCCACTTCATGTACCAAAAATAACACTTCAAATGCTTGACATATAATTGATCTTTCTCTAAGACTTATAAGAGTGTATTGAAATGGTGTAAATGTTTCTTCCATGATTTTTTGTAGATAAGGATATCATTAAAAAATACTACGAAAAAATTCCGTAGGAATGTTCTAAATACTAAATTCATCAAACTCGAAATGTAGAGGGTCCATTGATAAGACTAAAAGGCATCAATAGGAATTCATAATGCCCTTGATGTGTTCTAAATGTTTTCTTATGAATATATTATTTCTTTACTCTAATTTGGTGATACCTAGAACACAAATCTAGTTTTAGAAAATAAATTGCACCATGCAACTCAGCTAATAAATCATCAATGACAGAATAGGAAAATTATCTTTGCTAGAGAACTTGTTGAGTTCTCGTAGTCTGACACATGTGCCATATTCCATCCTTGTAATGAACCATCACCATGAAGCAAAATAAGAAATCGATTGTGATGAATTGTAACATCCCCAATTTAGTACAATAGAACAAGTAATTTTTTTTTTTTTTTTTAATAATGCTTCCTAGTTCTAAATACATAATTTAGAACTCACAAATCAAAACAACCATTCTTATAACAGATAACCATATGTAGCTGTAATGACTCGGAGTACCTCCAATCTATTCATTCCATGACTCGGTAATCTACCGATCTATTCATGAGTATCAAAGAGTTGGCGTTTTTATTTTAACACATCACTCTTGCGGTTCTATTCCCTAATCTGTGATTTAGAATGCTCTATCCAAGGAACCTATCTGAATAATTGTTACCATTATTCATCGGCATCTCATCCCTTAGACTAGGTGACATAGGACAACGCAATCAGCAGCTTGCGATACTTTGGCCAAAGATTTGAAACATACTGCTTATGTCTCGTATTCCTTGACGACATACTCATCAATCTGGAATACATCCTTCACCCCATTCCTATGTTATGTAGAATGTCTTACACTGACTTCTGTCAGCCTCCCCTGCCCCAAGTTATTCACTCAGGAATGGATTAATAATATGACAATGATATAAGGATGCTCTCAAGAACTAGGGATACGCTGACATACTGAGTCAACCCTAGTTAACCCTATGTGTCAAGGTACCCCGAGTCTCCAGGGCAGCCTCATATCATGACCACATTCCTAACCAGTCCCGGAGTAAAAACTTGTTCGTGTTTAAGGTGTAAATCTTAATGATCAATGTAAAGGGTGTTGCCATAAGTCACCTGCATTGTTGTATCTTCGAGAAGATCCTAATCTTCTCGAAGGTACAACCCTGCAGTTGACTTGTGCCATCAACCTTCCAAAAATGCCTCGAAAAGATCTACTTAACTTTAAGGTGTTACTTACGTTGAGTTAAAGTTATACTTTAAGATGCTCCTTTTAGGGTAGTCTTTTCCCAACCCTTGGGTTCCTCACCTTAGAATTGCCTTTCTTATTAAGACCCATTTCACAAAGAGAAGTTAATAAGATTTGAGGTTTCATTAAGGAGTTCTTTATTACACAATGATCTAAATCAACGAAATTGGGTAGTAGCCCTAAGTCTTCTCATAAGGTTGCTAACCATACCCTTATTAGGTTTATATCAGTTCTCAAAACTGAAATACATCTTACTTATTAGTATTAAGATATAGTGATTTAAAATCAAATTAAACATTGTCTTGACTTAGATCAAGACTAGGAAGTAATAATTTATTAACCCGTTCACTTCTGTTGAGGTTTATTTTGACCTTAGCTTCTCGAAAGATAGTGATCTAAATTCCAATTTAGCTTTAGATAGAACATAATAGAACTACTAAACATTCACAAGTACTCAGTCACATAATCTTTGCAAAGCTTACATAGAGAATCCCAAATGTCTCCAAGGTATACAATAATAACAATGCTCTTAAAATCATTTGAACTGAAGAAGTTCAATCCATCAAGATACGAATGCAAACACATAAGTAACGATTACCTCATTTCATTCATTTCTAAGCTAATCAAATACATTTTATGCATTCAGCATATTTGATACAATACTCAATAGTAAAAGAACATCTTTCTTAAAGTAGTACATTTAGAGAATCAAGTTGGAATTTCATCATAAAACCAAATTAAACAATCTAAACATCATATCAGATCTGCGTGCCTTTACCACTTACGGCAACCATTTGCAAAAATTATCAACATGGGTCAGTTCGGTGAACTGAGCATGATAAGCACTAATTCTTAAAACAATTGCAATCCACCAATTGTTCTCATTAAACAACCTATTTAAATGAAATCATTTCTTCAAATTCCAAACATAAATCAGGCTATTCATCTTATATGTTAGAGACTAAGAACAAATGAATACAACCATTCTAAAGACAACAAAACTCCTACAAGAATGTTTCTAACAATTACTCAAAGGCAGTTTATAACATTCAACAAGCTCAACTGTCGTAATTTTCTTTCAATCATACATTATTTTAATGGTATTGACGAGTATACCTACTTATACAGAAACACACATTTTATACCAGTCTCTCCATACAATACCACAGTCTGTTCCTGTTATGCCCTTACCGTAGAGATCACATAAGGATACAAGGAGAAAGCACATAAAGTTTCCAGACTAGGAGAGAGAGAGTATTTTCTTATTCCTCTTATTACACATCAACATATAATTTACAGCTCAGGAGAAGGAAACAGAGTAAATCAGATTCCCATTTCAATCATGTTCTGGACTGTACCGACTCCTCTAAAATAACGCAATTACTTTTACACATGTAATTTAAAATAGTCGAGATCACAAGAAGAAACTACAGTTTCATCTAAATTCATTAATAAAAATCACCTGTAGCTATTAAGCATTACAAGAGCTCTCGTGACAAAGAAAAAGAAAATAATCCAACCATGAAAGACTCAACAAATCTTTTCCATATCATTCATCAACATGAAAATACCCAACGCCATCGCCTGACATGGTACAGCTAAGAGCTCTTTGTTTTAGTCAAACATGAGACAAGATAACATTAAAAACCAATAACGTTTCCACATGCAAATACAGTGACATTCACACTGAGTCGAAACACAAACATGCACAGCTTCATTCAACTGAATCTAATCTCTATGAATATATAGCAAGGACTTTACAGAAGTCACCTCCATTACATAAGCTCATCAAAGTTTTAACCTAAGTCGAGCTAATACGAAAATTACAGCAGGGACTCAAATAGAGTCGTGCTTGTAATGTAAACCCAGCACACATTCAACAGAATTGAACTGAATAAAAACACAACAACCTAAAGAAAGAGTCGAGTTAAAAAGTATGCACAGCATGGACTTAGATCAGAAGTCGAGCCATCACGCAAACACATCAGGGCTTCAACAGGAGTCGTGTTCACATGGAAATACTGCAAGGACTCCAACGGAGTCGTATCCAACAAGAACTCACAGCCCGGGTTAAGATTGAAGTCGAATTCATACGAAAACATTCAAGGACTCCAACTGAATCAATATCAACAGTCTTCACAACTAAACTTCTACAGAAGTCGATTACAAGATACATATTAAGGATTCCAACAGAATCAATATCAATAAGTATTCACAACTAAGCTTATACAGAAGTCGAAACACTAGTTACATTTCAAGGACTCCAACTGAGTCAATACCAACCGTATTCACAACTAAGCAACAGTATTCGCAACTGAGCAACAGTATTCACAACTAAGCAACAGTATTCACAACTGAGCAACAGTATTCGCAACTAAGCAACAATATTCATAACTAAGCTTAGACAGAAGTTGAAATACAAGATACATTTCAAAGACTCTCACTGAGTCGATACCATCAATATTCTCAACTAAACAACAACATTCAAAACTAAGCTTAAGCAGAAGATGAAAACATACGAAACATTAAAAGGACTCCCACTGAGTCATTTTCGTATATAATCCCTGAAAACTTTCAATGGAGACTAACCCAAAATTGCTAACACAGTAAGGATTTCTACAATAGTCACATTCAAGTAGTATAATCATAGCAAGCATTCCAACCAGAAGGAACTTAAAGTATTCTAGCAAGATTCAACAGGATTCAACAACAATAAAAGCACAGCCGGTCTCAAACGAAATGAAACCAAAAGGAAGAATAAATACAGTAAACATTCCAACAAAGTCTTGAAAAATCGAGATTCCTAATTCCATAGGAAAAGAAGAACCAATACATTGCTTCAAACCAACTGAACTGAAATCACCTGAACAGAGTTGTTTTAATGAAAGCATTTGGAGTAAAGCAAGATTTTTAAAAGTCAGGGCCTATCATGCCTGGTAATGTGCTTTAAAAATCTGAAGAAGACCTCTGAATGAGCTCGAGCCTTCTCCTCTTCTTCCACGATAGATTCAACAACAATAATTTGTTACCCTCATGCCTTATAAACTTTCCCCGACAGAGAAAAGAGCTAGTTATTCTCATAGTTTCCATGCAACACCAAGTAGACTGGTTCGAAGAACCAGTGATCAAACAGAGAGAAAATGGAGCGTATGGAAAACCAAACAACCAAATAATTTTCCATTTGCATGCCTTCCCGAGCAATCCGCGCTCGGGAACCGAAGTTCATCAATGACATTAACTCCAAGATTCCCGCCTAATCTCCATTGCCACCAACCACCAAAGTTGGCGATTGACAAATGAAAACACAAACGACCATTCCCAGATTTGGTGACTCTTCCACGTCGGTCTCAATAGATATTTACAACCTCCACCAAATCCCAAGTCCTTCATCCTTATCCACCTCATAAATGCCATAGAAACTACCACCCATGGCTCGCACCCCTTCATAGGTCCCCCTTCATCCATGATCATTAGTTAGGTTAGAAACATAGGTTAGATCTTAAGGTAATACTTTAGTCTTGCTTCCATAGTGCTTAGGTAGCTAGCCTTAGGAGCATTAAACCTATAGTTTAGGGCTAGGTTAGATTAGCACTAATTCAACCCATAGGTTATAGTTTAGGTTAAGGTTATTAACCTTAATGAATCCATTCTAGGTCTCACAAGTAGGATCGATCAGTATAAGAACCAACAGGTATAACATTCCCGAAATGGATTCTATCCGGCATTGATAATAAGCTTGCAGTATACACCAGAATTTATTACCTGGCTCAAGGTCTAGGCCTTCCTGATATTACGATATCGGGAACCAATTCATTTAACATGATCAACCTGAGTTAGACTCTGGAATTGCTTATTCAACACATTCAGACCTTGCAACTTTCGTAAGGTCTATAATTTTTGTTCATCCAGAATAAACTTAAAACATCTCTTGGATCAATGCAACTGATCCAAGGCTGAGTCATAAAGACGGATAAATCCACAATTCCTTTCGAAATCAAATTGAACTCAGGTGCTAAAAATGAAAGAAATAAAAGAGTCCAAGCATATCCTGACTCAGTCAAAGATCTTCAAGAGAAAAGAAGATACAATCCATATCAAGCATGACTTCACAATCAAAGGAACACATCCTTTTACAGAAGAAATCATATATCAACACTTGAATGCTCAGGAGGAAGTAACAATAGTTCAGGGTGTTGTTACATGCTTCCTCTCTAAAAGATTCATCGTCCCGATGATTACATATTTGATTTACCTTCAAGTCAACCAATTTATTAGTTCACAATACAATAAGACTATTTCCAACTTGAATAGTTCCAGAAATCAATGTCACGATACATTTTATTCAGACTGAATAATGTTTTCCTCAATCTGGCTTTCATATAGACATGAAAAAGATAAGTTCATAAAAAAATGTTTTGTCAATGATTTCATTACATTGAAAAAGAAAAGGAAAAGCAATTTTCATCTCTTCCAGATTTTCCCAAGTTGCACTTTCTTCGTTAAAGCTGGTCCCACTTTGGACCTTACATTGCTTGTATTTCACGATTTCTCAAATGCAATTGGTGAGTTTCCAACACTCGTGTGGGTTTAACCATGATTATTCCTGGGTCTTGGACCTGCAAGGAATTCCAATTTAAAACATGTGACAAATCTGAAACGTATTTCTTAAGCAAAGAAATATGGAAAACATCATGCATGCGAGACAAATTAGGTGGTAATGCTAATCGATAAGCTACAGGATTGATTATTTCGACAATTTTGAAAGGTCCCATGTAACAAGGTGACAACTTGGCAGCCTTGCCAAAAGTTATAGAACTCTTTCGGGTTTAACACAAAGAAAAACCTTCTCACCAAGCTCAAACCTTCGATCAACCCGCTTAAGGTCAAAGCATAGCTCTACGCCTTTCTCTCTTTGCTTCCTTTAATCATTCACGAATCAACTTAACTTCTTGTTCCATTTCAATGAGGATCTCTGGTCCAATTACCACTCTATCCTCAATACTATCCCAACTAATAGGGTTCTGCACTTCCTTCCATAAAGTGCTTCAAAAGGTGCCATTTTAAGAGATGAGTGATAAGTGTTGTTGTATACGAATTCAACTAGTGGAAGATACTCTTCCCATTTATACTGTTGATCCATGCAATACATTCACAACATATCTTCCAACACTTGATTTACTCTCTCGGTTTTCCATCCGTTTCCGGATGATATGTAGAACTGAAGTTTAGTTTCGTTCCAAGAGATGTATTAAGTGTTTGCCAAAATCTTGATGTCATTCTAAGATCCATCGGATATAATCAATGCGGTACACCATGTAACCTGAAAATTTCATGCACAAATCTTTTGGCCAACTTTGGTGAATCATCCTTTAGATTTCCAGCGATGAAATGAGCTACCTTAGTTAGTTTATCTACAACTACGAGATAACATCATGTTTATTCCTGGACATAGGTAACCCTTGTACAAAGTCCATGTTTATTACTTTGCCATTTGTATCTGCGGTATGCTATGGGGATATAATAGTCAAAGAGGGTGCATGTGTTTCGCCTTAACCTTGACATTCAGACAATGAGTCACAAAATCAATAACATCCTTTTTCATACCTTTCCAAAAGTATTGTTGTTTTAGATCAGCAAGCATTTTTGTGATACCCGGGTGTCCAGAGAAGGGTGAATTATGAAATTCAACTAACAACTTCTTTCTCAAATCATTTAGCATAGGTACGTATACCCTATTTTCATAACATAAGATTCCTTCATTATCAAAATGAAAACCTTTATACCTTTCATCATTAGGTTCTGCAGCAAGCGCTACTTTTACTTGCTGAAAGTATACATCAGATTCTGAGGCACTTTTTACCTCATCTTTAAACTGAGTTCTTAATGTTATAAGAGCAGAAATGTGCTTCCTATGACTTAGAGCATCTACTACCCTATTCTCTTTCCCTTTGATGTAGCTAATATCAAAATCATATTGAGATAAAAACTCTAACCACCTTCTCTATCTAGCATTTAGATTAGTTTGAGTGAAAATATATTTCAGTCCTAAGTGATCAGTTTTCAACTCAAAAGGTTTCCCAAGTAAATAGTGTCTCCAGACTTGAAGTGCATGAACAATGGCAGCAAGCTCCAAATCATGAGGAGCATAATTCAGCTCATGTAACTTAATTTTTCTACTTTCATATGCTATGACTTGATCATTTTGTAACAAAACACCTCCAAGGCCTTCACTAGAAGCATCCGTTACAACAGTAAAGCTCCCATTAGGGTCTGGTACAGCTAATATAGGTGTGGAAGTCAACTAGATTTTCAGACTTTTGAAAGCAGTTTCACACTTATCATTCCAAATAAATTTCTTATCCTTCTTCTACAATGAAGTTATCGGTGCACCACCTTAGAAAAATCCTTAACAAATTTTCTATAATAACCAAAGAAGACCCATGAAGCTCCTTACTTTGTGCACATTCTTTGGTGTCAGGCCACTTAGTTATTGCCACTATTTTTGAAGGATCTACAGCAATTCCTTCTTTACTAATGACATGACCCAAATAGTGAACTTTTGTATCAAAGAAAGAACATTTGGATAACTTACCATACAACTTTCTTTTTCTCAAAATTTCCAAAACTATCTTCAAATGCTCATTGTGCTCTTCAACACTTTTAGAATAAATGAGAATATCGTCCAAGAATACAAGTACAAACTTGTCCAAATATTCTTGAAAGATATTATTCATTAAGTTCATAAAAGCTACGGGTGCATTAGTTAATCCAAAGGGTAGAACCGTGAATTCATAATGTCCGTACCTAGTTCGGAAAGCTATTTTATGAATATCTTCTTCTCTAATCCTTAATTGATGATAACCAGATCGAAGATCTATCTTGGAATAAACCACTACCCCATGCATCTGGTCAAATAGATCGTCGATCCTTGGAAGTGGGTATCTGTTCTTGATTGTTGCTTTGTTCAACATCCGATAATCAATACACAGCCTAAGTGTTCCATCCTTCTTTTTCACAAATATTCTTGGCGCTCCCAAGGTGAAACACTTGGTCTAATCAAACCTTTAGACAAAAGTTTCTGCAATTGTTCCTTAAGCTCGACTAACTCTGTGTAGTAGTCATCCGATAAGGTGCTTTGGAAATAGGTTCCATTCTGGTTTGATTTCGATGGTGAAGTCAAATTCCCTCTTGGGTGGTAAACCTGGTAATTCCTCTGGAAAAACGTCTTTGAAACTTTGCAACAGAGGAAATCGTTTCATGGAATCACCATCTTCTTTCGAAAATTCAGATATCTTTCTTGTATAAAGGGTACATCCTTTGTTTTTAGCCTTTTAAGCTGCATGGTGATAGTTTTCTAATTAAAATTTCCCGTTTCACACCTTGAATCTCTGCTACTTGCTTTCAGCCGATCATCTAAACATTTTATATTCTTTTCATAGAATTCTAATTTTGCTTTATGGTCACTAACCAATTGACACCGATGACAATGTCATACGATCCCAAAGGTGTAACATAGAGGTCAACTTCAGTGGAAAAGTTAGGTAAGTCAAGGACTGCCCTAAAAAGACACATACTCACCGTATGAAGCAATTATTACCATACAAGATACGGTCCAAGATTTATCCATTTTTCCAGCTTTTCTCTTAAGTTTAGAAGCAAGTTTACTAGAAATGAAACATTCGGTAGCTCATGTATAAAAAAAGAATAGTGACAGGTATGCCAAATAACTTACCCGAAACTTTTATAGGTGTCACTTGCTTTTGAATTAGCTTGCTTATGCGCTCTTGCAAAGCATGTATCTTATGTTGCTGATTACGATCATCCTTCTTCAAAGGGCACCGATTTGCGTAGTGGTCTTTGCCACAATTGTAGACCTCCTACGGGTCCTTTTTAGGCTCAAAATTGCCTCCATCCTTGTAATTATCACGTTGTCCTCCATAGGGCTTACGCCCATTGTTATAATTTTTGGCAAAATTATCCCTTACATTTCTAAGCGAGGCTTATTTGCTCATTGTTTTCTTCTTATTATCCTGGAAAATTACTTTTGTTTCCAAACTTTTTCCATGGTCCCTTTTTGGGTGCAAGTGAAGTTGAAGAAGGGTTTGCAATCTTCTTCCACACTTCCTCTTTATGAGCAAAAATAGCCTTTAATTTCTGTTCTTGTCTTATGGCCTTTTCAACAACCCCTTCCATAGTGGTTGGGCTGTGAACATCGACCTCTCCCCTATCACGGGATTTAGTCCCATGATGAATTTCCGTATTTTGAACTTCTTGTTAGTTTGATACTGCGGTACATACTTGAGGAGTTTTGTAAACCACTCCTAGTATTCAGTTACCATTAGCTTCCCTTGAGCTAAGTTCTGGAATTTTGTCATTTTCTGATCATAGAAAAGTTGTGGCAGCCAACGTTGCCTAAAATAGCCCTTAAATTGATCCCAAGTAATATTGGTCTCATCAATATTTAGCTCAACTTTACGGCTATCCCACCATGAAGATGCTTCGTGGGAAAGCTGATAGGCTCCCCAAATAGCTTTGGTTTCCTTTGAGAAGTTTCTTATTGCAAAGTACTTCTCCATTTCGCTGAGCCAGTTCTCAGCTCCATCTCCTAATGTGGTGCCATCATATTTAGGTGGACTTATCCTTTTATATCATTAGTGAGTTCCATGCCAACCTGGCCTTTTTATTTCTGGTTGGACAGGTGCATTTCCAACATTATTATCAACACCCATATCGGGGTTGTCCTCAGGAGGTTGCTGATTGTTATTACCAGCTTCATCATCCTCCTCATTTCCCATTACTTGTTGTTCAAGTATAGCCAAATGATCTCTTGTGTCAATAGGGCAGCAAGGATCTCATCAAGCTTTTGGGTTGTTGCCACCCCTCCTTTAGGTGGAGCATTATTCGCAACATTCCCCCTTGTTCTAACCATTTTCTGTTACAAGAAAATTTAGGTTTTTATCATATTATGGACACTGATAGGTCCAAGAGAACTGCAACCTTGACTATGATACAAAGATGGAACATCCCCAATTTAGTACAATGATAGAACAAGTAATTTTTTTTTTTTTGATTAATGCTTCCTAGTTCTAAATACATAATTTAGAACTCACAAATCAAAACAACCATTCTTATAACAGATAACCATATGTTTGTAATGAATCGGAGTACCTCTGATCTATTCATTCCATGACTCGGTAATCTACCGATCTATTCATGAGTATCAAAGAGTTGGCATTTTTATTTTAACACATCACTCTTGTGGTTCTCTTCCCTAATCTGGGATTCAGAATGCTCTATCCAAGGAACCTATCTCGAATAATTGTTACCATTATTCATGGCATCTCATCCCTTAGAGTCTAGGTGACATAGGACAACGCAATCAACAACTTGCGATACTTTGGCCAAAGATTTGAAACATACTGCTTATGTCTCGTATTCCTTGACGGCATACTCATCAATCTGGAATACGTCCTTCACCCCATTCCTATGTTATGTAGAATGTCTTACACTGACTTCTATCAGCCTCCCCTGCCCCAAGTTATTCACTCAGGAATGGATTAATAATATGACAATGATATAAGGATGCTCTCAAGAACTAGGGATACGCTGACATACTGAGTCAACCCTAGTTAACCCTGTGTGTCAAGGTACCCCAAGTCTCCAGGGCAGCCTCATATCATGACCACATTCCTAACCAGTCCCAGAGTAAAAACTTGTTCGTGTTTAAGGTGTAAATCTTAACGATCAATGCAAAGGGTGTCACCATAAGTCACCTGCATTGTTGTATCTTCGAGAAGATCCTAATCTTCTCGAAGGTACAACCCTGCAGTTGACTTGTGCCATCAACCTTCCAAAACCACCTCGAAAATATCTACTTAACTTTAAGGTGTTACTTACGTTGAGTTAAAGTTATACTTTAAGACGCTCCTTTTAGGGTAGTCTTTTCCCAACCCCTGGGTTCCTCGCCTTAGAATTGCCTTTCTTAAAAAGACCCATTTCACAAAGAGAAGTTAATAAGATTTGAGGTTTCATTAAGGAGTTCTTTGCTACACAATGATCTAAATCAACGAAATTGGGCAGTAGCCCTAAGTCTTCTCATAAGGTTGCTAACCATACCCTTATTAGGTTTATATTAGTTCTCAAAACTGAAATACATCTTACTTATTAGTATTAAGATATAGTGATTTAAAATCAAATTAAACGTTGTCTTGACTTAGATCAAGACTAGGAAGTAATAATTTATTCAGCCCGTTTAGCTTCCTGTTGAGGTTTATTTTAACCTTAGCTTCTCGAAAGACAGTGATCTAAATTCCAATTTAGCTTTAGATAGAACATAACAGAACTACTAAACATTCACAAGTACTCAGTCACATAATCTTTGCAAAGCTTACATAGAGAATCCCAAATGTCTCCAAGGTATACAATAATAACAATGCTCTTAAAATCATTTGAACCGAAGAAGTTCAATCCATCAATATACGAATGCAAACACATAAGTAACGATTACCTCATTTCATTCATTTCTAAGCTAATCAAATACATTTTATGCATTCAACATATTTGATACAATACTCAACAACAAAAGAACATCTTTCTTCAAGTAGTACATTTAGAGAATCAAGTTGGAATTTCATCATAAAACCAAATTAAACAATCTAAACATCATATCAGATCTGCGTGCCTTTACCACTTACGGCAACCATCTGCAAAAATTGTCAACATGGGTCAGTTCGGTGAACTGAGCATGATAAGCACTAATTCTTAAAACAATTGCAATCCACCAATTGTTCTCATTAAACAACCTGTTTAAATGAAATCATTTCTTCAAATTCCAAACATAAATCAGGCTATTCATCTTATATGTTAGAGACTAAGAACAAATGAATACAACCATTCTAAAGACAACAAAACTCCTACAAGAATGTTTCTAACAATTACTCAAAGGTAGTTTATAACATTCAACAAGCTCAACTGTCGTAATTTCCTTTCAATCATACATTATTTTAATGGTATTGTGAGTATACCTACTTATAGAAACACACATTTTATACCAGTCTCTCCATACAATACCACAGTTTATTCTTGTTATGCCCTTACCATAGAGATCGCATAAGGATACAAGGAGAAAGCACATAAAGTTTCAGAGACTAGAGAGAGAGAGTATTTTCTTATTCCTCTTATTACACATCAACATATAATTTACTGACTCGGGAGAAGGAAACAGAGTAAATCGATTCCCATTTCAATCATGTTCAGACTGTACCGACTCCTCTAAAATAATGTAATTACTTTTACGCATGTAATTTAAAATAGTCGAGATCACAAGAAGAAACTATAGTTTCATCTAAATTCATTAATAAAAATCACCTGTAGCTATTAAGCATTACAAGAGCTCTCGTGACAAAGAAAAATAAAATAATCCAACCATGAAAGACTCAACAAATCTTTTCCATATCATTCATCAACATGAAAATACCCAACACCATCGCCTGACATGGTACAACTAAGAGCTCTTTGTTTCAGTCAAACACGAGACAAGATAACATTAAAAACCAATAACGTTTCCACATGCAAATACAGTGACATTCACACTGAGTCGAAACACAAACATGCACAACTTCATTCAACTGAATCTAATCTCTATGAATATACAACAAGGACTTACAGAAGTCACCTCCATTACATAAGCTCATCAAAGTTTTAACCTAAGTTGAGCTAATACGAAAATTACAGCGGGGACTCAAATAGAGTGTGCTTGTAATGTAAACCAACACACATTCAATGAATTGAACCGAATAAAAACACAACAACCTAAAGAAAGAGTCGAGTTAAAAAGTATGCAGTGTAGGAACTTAGATCAGAAGTCGAGCCATCACGCAAACACATTAGGGCTTCAACAGGAGTCGTGTTCACATGGAAATACTGCAAGGACTCCAACGGAGTCGTATCCAACAAGAACTCACAGCCCGGGTTAAGATTGAAGTCAAATTCATATGAAAACATTCAAGGACTCAAGCTTTGAATCAATATCAACAATCTTCACAACTAAACTTCTATGAAGTGATTACAAGATACATATTAAGGATTCCAACTGAATCAATATCAATAAGTATTCACAACTAAGCTTATACAGAAGTCGAAACACTAGTTACATTTCAAGGACTCCAACTGAGTCAATACCAACCGTATTCACAACTAAGCAACAATATTCACAACTGAGCAACAATATTCACAACTAAGCAACAATATTCACAACTGAGCAACAATATTCACAACTAAGCAACAATATTCATAACTAAGCTTAGACAGAAGTTGAAATACAAGATACATTTCAAAGACTCTCACTGAGTCGATACCATCAGTATTCTCAACTAAACAACAACATTCAAAACTAAGCTTAAGCAGAAGACGAAAACATACGAAACATTAAAAGGACTCCCACTGAGTCATTTTCATATATAATCCCTGAAAACTTTCAACGGAGACTAACCCAAAATTGCTAACACAGTAAGGATTTCTACAATAGTCGCATTCAAGTAGTATAATCACAGCAAGCATTCCAACCAGAAGGAACTTAAAGTATTCTAGCAAGATTCAACAGGATTCAATAACAATAAAAGCACAGCCGGTCTCAAATGAAATGAAACCAAAAGGAAGAATAAATATAGTAAACATTCCAACAAAGTCTTCGAAAAATCCGAGATTCCTAATTCCACAGGAAAAGAAGAACCAATACATTGCTTCAAACCAACTAAACTGAAATCACCTGAACAGAGTTGTTTTAATGAAAGCATTTGGAGTAAAGCAAGATTTTTAAAAGTCAGGGCCTATCATGCCTGGTAATGTCACTTTAAAAATCTGAAGAAGACATCGAATGAGCTTCGAGCCTTCTCCTCTTCTTCCACGATAGATTCAGCAACAATAATTTGTTACCCTCATGTCTTATAAACTTTCCCGATAGAGAAAAGAGCTAGTTATTCTCATAGTTGCCATGCAACACCAAGTAGAGTGGTTCGAAGAACCAGTGATCAAACATAGAGAAAAATGGAGCATATGGAAAACCAAACAACCAAATAATTTTCCATTTGCATGCCTTCCCGAGCAATCCGTGCTCGGGAACCAAAGTTCATCAATGACATTAACTCCAAGATTCCGCCTAATCTCCATTGCCACCAACCGCCAAAGTTGGCGATTGACAAATGAAAACAAAAGACCATTCCCATATTTGGCGACTCTGCCACGTCGGTCTCAATAGATATTTACAACCTCCACCAAATCCCAAGTCCTTCATCCTTATCCACCTCATAAATGCCATAGAAACTACCACCCATGGCTTGCACCCCTTCATAGGTCCCCCTTCATCCATGATCATTAGTTAGGTTAGAAACATAGGTTAGATCTTAAGGTAATACTTTAGTCTTACTTCCATAGTGCTTAGGTAGCTAACCTTAGGAGCATTAAACCTATAGTTTAGGGCTAGGTTAGATTAGCACTAATTCAACCCATAGGTTATAGTTTAGGTTAAGGTTATTAACCTTAATGAATCCATTCTAGGTCTCACAAGTAGAATCAAACAGTATAAGAACCAACAGGGTATAACATTCCCGAAATGGATTCTATCTAGCATTGATAATAAGCTTGCAGTATACACCAGAATTTATTACCTAGCTCAAGGTCTAGGCCTTCCTGATATTACGATATCGGGAACCAATTCATTTAACATGATCAACCTGAGTTAGACTTTGAATTACTTATTCAACACATTCAGACCTTGCAAATTTCGTAAGGTCTATAATTTTTGTTCATCTAGAATAAACTTAAAACATCTCTTGGATCAATGCAACTGATCCAAGGCTGAGTCATAAAGATGGATAAATCCACAATTCCTTTCGAAATCAAATTGAACTCAGGTGCTAAAAATGAAAGAAATAAAAGAGTCCAAGCATATCCTGACTCAGTCAAAGATCTTCAAGAGCAAAGAAGATACAATCCATATCAAGCATGACTTCACAATCAAAGGAACACATCCTTTTACAGAAGAAATCATATATCAACACTTGAATGCTCAAGAGGAAGTAATAATAGTTCAGGGTGTTACGAATAATACCCATTTCCAACATTTCCTCCACCATCTTCTCAATCTCACTCTTTTTCACATATGGGTATCTATAAATCCTGATGTTGGGGGGTTGGCTTCCTGGAATCAACTAAATGGCATGATCATGATCTCTTTTAGGAGGCAATACTATAGGATCCTTGAATAAAACTACATGTTGATTAATAACCTTATGAAGATCAGGATGCACTACCGTCATTGGTGGTTAAACATCCATGGAGAACAATCATGCTACAAAACCTTCAACCCCTTTTAAGAATATTTTACATTTGGTGAGAAATAACCACCTTAGGAATTTTTACCCGTAGTCCTCAAAGTTCAAACTATTTACCCTCAGAATGAAACCACATGAAACATTCATGGAAAATTATCTCAACGGTGCCCATGTTTGTGAGCCACTGAACACCTAAGATAATATCATCTCTACCCATGGGAATAGAAAAAATTGTAGATTCCAATGTGTAGTCACCCATCATAAGTTTGATTTATTGCATCTATTTGAACATTAGACTGTGTGACCATCTTCATTCATTACTTAAAATTTAGGTCTTTGGTAGTCTTTTTGCCATCTTATGATTGATGAAATTTTCGGTGCTACTGAATCAATAAATATTATCACCTTCTACTTATTAAGATAACCCACAACTGAAGGGTTTGTGAAAATAATACCTAATAGATCTTGGCATGAAATAGTGGGTTGGGTATCTTCAAATTCTTCCTCTAATTTTTCCACTTCCTCACTCGATGTTTCCTCATATTCTTCCTCATCACTGGGTCCTTCAATGTAGAACATTTTTTTCTCAAAACATTTATGATTTGGTCCATATTTTCTATCACAATTAAAACACAACCCTCTTTTTTTTTTTCTTCAATTTGTTGAGGTGCCGGATGAATTGGTTGAGGGTACAATAGAGGCAAGGTGCTACGATCTTTTATATTAGAGAAGGATTTCCTTCTACTAGAAATAAATTTTTCCTATGCCCTATGCGCCATGATAATAAAATCAAAAACCTTGAGTGGATTAAACATGTGCACATCATGCTAAACATTTTCCTTAAGACCCCAAGAAATAGGCCATTCAAATACTCTTCTATAATATCCTCCCCATACAAGGAAATTTTTTAGAATTGATGGACATGCTCCTTAATTGAACATGTTTGTCATAACTTTTCTAATTAGATGAAGTAATTATCTGAAACACTAGAACTATAGTATAATTAAAGCTCTTCAGTGAAAATTGTCCATGTGACATTTAGACCATTCTTTTTCCTTTGAGCACATAACCAATGATACCAAAAAAATTGGTCAAGTTCTAGGTATAAGGATGCCACGGTTACCTTTTGTCTCGATGGGATCTGATGGAGATAAAATAAATTCTCCATTTAGGTAATCCAATTGAGTAGATCCTTTCCATCAAATTTACACATTTCCACTTTTGGAATAATGCCCCGCCATTGGTGAGGAGATCCACTGAATGAGTAAAGGATCCTCCTTGATTGGAGTGATTTGGACCTGTGTGAGTATTGCTAGAGGAACCCATATGACTAGAATTGGGAGTTGTTTTTGAAATAGCAAGAAACAAATCCTACTTCATTGCTTGAAAATCTGTCTAAAGTTCCCCCATAAGGCTACCTTTCAGATGAAGAATCTCATTATTAAGGTCATCCTTACTGACCATATTATTTACCCTTTCCTAAAGTTAGATGACCACCTCATATACTCCCAAACAGAATATTATAAATCCATATATTCCTTATTTGGGGTCATTCTTGGAGTTTCTTTACCTTTCCCTTGGCCTTGGGTTGATCTACCGATCATGATGTAGGGTTTGGGACTCAAGGTAGGTAGAATACAGAAAAAAATTAGGGTTTGGAGTTTCATAAATTTATGGATGAATAGAGGAAATCATAAAAAATAAAACCTATTTAATTTTTGGAAAGCTTTCTGAAAATGTGATAAAATTAGAAAAATTCCAAATAATTTACCCTAGGGAGCCTAATTATAAAAAAAACATAAAACCGCTATAATTTTTACAAAACAAGTAAAAGTTGTCATAAATTTGGAGAGGATTTTCCTTGACTAATTTAGCCACACTAAAAAAAATTGCATAAAAATTCGCTACCAAATTTGAGATATAGCCAAACCTTCACAATTAGGGTTTTATTGCAATGCTGACCAAGATCACTCTTTGATACCACTTCAAATGAAATTACTTGTATAAATTTGATTATCAACAAGAATATAACACCAAATAACAAAAGATTATAGATAAATGATCTCAATATGAAAATATAAAAGCTTAGCCACATCGAGGGGGAAACCTCCAAAGCATATAATAAGACTTAAATTCTCAATATGATGATTAAATACTCCTCACTACCACCTATATATACCAATCCTAAGCTATGGAAAACATAAAGAGGCCGACCTACTAAACATATGGAAGCACAAATGAATAGGATAAAAGTAGAGAGATTATGTAAGCCACATGTTGACACTACATATACAATATAATCTATAAGACTAAGGGCATAATAGGATGTTGATTATGATGTTAGATGTGATATGACACATATTGATAATGTAATTGATACATTGATCAGATGTAGATTATATGTGATGGATTGGATGTGATTAGATATAGATGATGATGTAGATAGTTGATGTTAATGATGTTGATATTGATTTGATGGATAGTGATTTAGATATTGAGTTTTATGATATTAGATGTTTAGACATGATGATGAAATAATGTAGGAATTTATATATTTATAAAGATATGATGGATTTAGATTAGATGTGATTACGATATGATTAGATAGGAAAATGAGATGTAGATGTTATATTAGATATAGATGATGTGATGTGATTCATAGATGAGATGTATAAATGAGAGGTTGATGATATTTGAATATGTTTGGTGAGATCATAGATATTGATTTGAGATTTATATATATATATGTGGATATAAAAATGTCATGATATGGAAAATATGATGTGATTGAGATTAAAATAGATGTGTTAAAGTGGACGCATATGGATTTGACATGACTAGATGACATGATGTATTTAAATGATATGATGGATGCGATATATATACTATGGTTTGATTTAGATATGGTGAGATGGGTTTAGATTAGATATGGATGTGATAGTGGTTGATGTTAATTGGATCGAATAAGATATAAGATGGCACAATTGGATGATACGTGATAGATAAAACACAACCAAGATTAAGTGACCCTATATAGAAAAGTACATTAGACCATAGGAGAAAGAATACATAGGAAATATTCTTTTAGATTGGATTGGGGTAAAGCATGAAAGGGAACACATACAAAGTGATGCACTTGCAGCCTATGGCAGGTGTTAACACATAACCAATGATAGTTAGTCATATTTTAGGTTGTAAGAGAAAAATGAAAGATGTTATTACACACCTATTGTAGACATGAAAAATGGTTTTAGATGTATCCTATATGGGGGAAGTAGGTTCTCCTTAGGTGTTTTTCCTAGGTCTATACCCCAACTCTTAGCAATATGGCATAGGATCGATCAATACGGGAAGTTTTCTATAGATGGGAAAGATGATTGATGTGGGAAGATTTCCTAGGATGATTTATTTTGAATTTTACTTTTTCTTTTAAATATTTAGAAGGATGATCAATGCGAGAAGCCTTTGCTTCCATAATATAATATAATATCCATCCTTTGAGGGAGTGGTATATGTTTATACTTTTACGTGTGGATTTGTGACTTTTGATTATTAATTCTGGTAGGATGATAGTTGTCCTTCGAGGGATCAATCTATACTTTTGACATTATTGTATTTATATGAATAATTGTTCTTGATGGGAGAAGTCCGCTTTTAGATAATATAGCTTTTGACATGGACATCTAGAATTTTGACTTTAGGATAGAGATGAGGATAACTGAAAGTAGAAACCTTGGGAAGGGCAAGATAAGACATATAAGTGACACCTATGGACCCTTATCATGGTTCCAGTAAGTAGATAAGAAGGTGATGGATGTAATGATTGTGGGGTTCCCATCGAAAAGCTAGAAATTCCATGAGGAATATGCTATGGGAAGAGTTGTGGTGCCCATATTCAAGGTCATAGACATGAAAGTGATGGTAGACCACATAATTCCAAATCATTATGATGAAAGATGGAAAGGATAGTGATGGAAATGAGATCTTAGAATGTGACTAAGATCACATTAGTAGATGTATTAATAGTAGAAAGGTTGTAAGTGCAAGGTGTTAAGAGGTTTGTTTCCACTTTACTATCTAGAAAATCTAACCGATAGGCTCTAGACTCATACTTATGTGTGATAATGTAAGGTCCAATCCAATTAGGAGAAAAATTTCCACATTAGCTCCTTTATAGAGTAGTGATGTTATAATTTTATTTGAGGAAAAGGTCACCAATGTTAAAATCATGTTCTTTTAGATGTTTATTATAAGAAAGTTTGATGCAATCTTGGTATACATGATGGTTTAAAGAGAAATTACGTGATGCTCGTCTAATAATTCAAGTTACGTTAAATGCTCTTGACAATATTCCTCATCGAGAAAAAGTTGAAAAGAGAGACACACAAAGATGGGATTTGAATTTAAAGAGGAAGAACAAATTTGAGCCATATAATAGAGAGAAAGAAGTAACTCCCTTAGAGGTGTGGATTCTAGTTTGATAGGCCCAAAGAGAAAATGGCATATGGAGATGTTAGTCTCGACTTGCCTTATCAACAACTTTGGCAAGGATGCTGCGAAGCATTATATTTGTGGCTTTGGCTTTTCCATTATCTTGAGGATAGTAAGGAAAAGAGAAGCTAAGATTGATGTTGAAAGAGTCACAAATATTCTTAAGATATTTATTTTTGAAGGACTTTCCATTGTTCATGATGATTTTATGGGGAACGTTGAAGTGACAGATGATGTGTTGATAGATGAAATCGATGATTTTGTTAGCTTTATTATATGTGAATTGAATGTCTTCCACCCACTTGGTGAAGTATTCAGTAGCAGTGATGATAGAATGATGACATTGAGAAGAGCATGGATTGATGAGGACTATGAGGTCGAGTCCCCATTATGAGAAATGCCAAAGAACTTGATCCGGCTGCAAATATTGGCTAGGTATACAGATGAAACTAGAATGCTATTAGAATTTAACACAATTTTTGACATATCACAATAGTCTTGATTAAGGGTGGGAAAATAGTATCCCATACGAAGAACACGTTTTGTTATGGTCAAGCTGCTAAAGTGTCCACCAAAAATTCCATCATGGACTTCTTAGATAACGCGAATGGATTTATGAGATTTGAGGCATCATAGTAGGATTTTGTCAAGCCCAACTTTGTAGAGGATGCTGCCAAGAATAACATAACATTTAGCACATTGAAGAAAATACCTCCTACCATTTTTGTATATGTTGAAGGGAATTTCATATTGAGAAATATAGTCTAAGAATTGAGTATACCGGATGTCGATTGATTGGAGTCAACGAGATTGATATGAGAAAACTTATGGGTATGAGATGGTTGATCGATATGATGAACAACAACTAAGAGATTTGATTATTTCATTTTCTAAGGGATGAGAGATGCAAGAGATGCCATAGTTTCGTGAACAATTAGATGAGAGAGGCACATTTTGAATAATATATTGATCAAATGCCTTGAGAATAAAGTTGACAATGTCCTTGTATTTTTTAAGGACTTGATTTTTACACTAACACATTACCTTAATTTGATTAATAATGAGTTGAGAATTACCATAGATATCGAGGGTTTGAAGGCTGATCATGATAGTAGTTTGGAGACCTAAGATGAGGTATTTATACGCAAACTTGTTGTTAGTGCACTCAAAGTTGAGATTATAAGCCACGGGGATAGGAGATTCCCAAGGAGCAATGATGATGGTGCTAGCACCTCCCCCTTGTTGACACTTATATCCTTCAAATAAAAGTCTCATCTTGAGGGGAGAGTACTCAAGATCAATGGTATGGATAAACTCATCAGGAAATTTTTTGTACAAAAGATGATTGTTAGAAGGGGCCTTCAAAAATTTGACCAACAATAGCTTGGTCCTTGATAGATTTTTGAGAGATGAAATCTAGGTCAAAATAGGTCATGAACATGAGTTCTTCATTATGATAAGGCTAGAAGTACATGGTTATGAGAGGATTGAAGCTCTTGATGAAAAAGATATAATGATTAAGAATATAATGGTGAAGCTTTGAGGGTGTGAATAAAAGAGCGCAACAAAAATTTTAGTTGTAGTGTAGCGGGTTTCATAATCTTGAAGGGTGTGGCTGATCTAGTAGACAGTCTTCTCCCTTCCCCGCACCTCACAAGTGTGCCAACATGACACCTAGAGCATGGTTGGTGGAAGATATGTAAAGATAGAAAATCTCCCCCTCATGTTGAGGTGTGGGCAAAGGTGATGATAGAATATAATTATTGAGCTCATCGAAGGATTTTTTACAATTGGAATCCCACTTGAAGTGAGTTTCTTTACAAAGAATATGGTGAAAATGTTGGAGAAGATCATAAAGTTGTGAGATAAAGAAACAAACTGATTGAATCTGGAATTTAAGACTATGAAGTTACTTTAGATTATAAGGATGGGGAATCTTAGGGATGACTTTGATTTTTGCAAGGTCAACTTCAATACCCCTTATACAAATGATGAAGTCAAGGAGTTTCCCAGTGAAAAATCCAAACACACACTTTGCTAGATTAATATGGAGGAAGAAATAGATAAGGCATGTGAAGAGGATTTAAATGAAAAAATATATGGTCCTATCAAAAATTGGACTCACCCAAGAGGTCATCAACATAGTCCTCTACAACTTTGTGGATACGATTAAGGAAGATGTAGGTCATGGTGCATTGATAGGTGGCCTCGGTATTTTTAAAAGCAAAGGGCATGACGTAATAGCAGAAGGTTCCCCAAGGGGTGATGAAATATGACTTATGTTGGTCTTTTAGTGGTATGCGAATCTAATTGTAACTAGAAAACCATCCATAATAGAAATCATTTCGTGGCCAGCGGTAAGGTCAACAAGGTGATCGATATTAGGAAAAGGAAAGTCATCTTTAGGGAAAGAAATATATAAATCTCAAAATTCGCTATAGATGTGGAGATTTCTAGAGGCTTTGGAAACGAGTACAATATTGGAAACCCATTGCATATAGCCAATTGGTATGATGAAATTAGCTAAAAGAAGGCATTGCAATTCCTCTTTGACAAAGAGGATAATGTGAGGGTGCATACAACGTATCTTATACTTAAGCTGGTTTAGTATTAGGGATGATGGTGATGCTATGGACAACGATGTTGGGATCAAGGCCTTACATGTCAGATATACGACCATATGAAGTCCTGACCATTCTTAGAAAGAAAGGAAATGAAGATCTCTATCTCTTGTGGATCAAGATACTGACAATATTTGAAGATGTGGGGTTCATGGGGAGTCCCTATATTGATGTTGATAGTGGTTTCATTGAGAAGGGTGGATGTATCGGGTGGTAAAGGCTTATGAAGATGAGAATATTATGCACCCAGATATGAAAGAATGAAGTTATCATCATTGTATTGAAGTATATCAATGGTAGGGGGAATCTTCATCCACCATATCAGGAAATATGAGAGGAAGGGACCTAACATCACCTTTAACTTAATAAGTGATCTATCCTAGAGTGATGGTGGAGATTAAGAAAAATATAGAAGAAATGGACACGGTGTCATCTATATCCATGGGGTCATTAGATGGAGAATAATTGGGTGATGGATCAATGTGCATGGGGGATGTAGATGAAGAATATGTGAGAGGATCGGTGGGTTTATCTTTGAAACCAAGTCTGAATTTCTCATGAGGCTTTGCTAGATCGGGTTGATGAAATATTGTGCATGCCTTGTTCATAACATCCAAAACCAAATCCCTTCCACTTGCATTGATGGAGATAGGTATAAGTGAAGGATTTATTATATAGGAAGTTGAATACATTGGTGTGGGGTCGAATGTCGATATGATAAGAAGGAGATCAATTCCACCATAGATGAGATTAGTTTTGATATGATGTGGACCGAATGAATTGATATCCTGATGTTTAATTGATACATAGGAGATTTATTGAGTTCTACAAGATGATTTATAGTGGGAAGATAATTGGGGTAAGGAGTTGATATTCCCCCAGTGAAAGACATTACATCACAATGTCAAGAGATTCATCATTGGGTAGCTTGGATGCAGGTACATATGAGCTAGTGGATGGTTTGAGAAGATGATTCTAGTTTAGGGATGAGCACATAATTTGGTCGATAGATCATGTGACATGCTTTGAATGGAGGCACATCTACAGGAGTGTATGGATTTTTCCTTCATTCTCATACTTGATACACCTTGACGAAGAGTGGATGAGACGTATCGCATGACCCCAATCCATGGACGTCCAAGTAATAAATTGTATTGGAACTCCCCCTCAACAATGTAAAAGAGATCATGGAGGATTTTTTCACCGACATGGATGTGGAGGATAAATTTTACCAAGGTGGGGAAACAACATCATTGAAGGATCAAAGGAACCCGAGTGATTGAGCGACAATGGATTTAGGAAGTTTGAGTTAGTAAAAGTATGAGATGAGATGAATTGGGACTTATTCCAGTCCCAACAACTAAAAAATATATTCAATATCGGAATCTGATATTGCTATTTTGGATTCCAAAATGTCAAATATTGGAATTATCTGCACTCCAAAATCACACATATTAGATTCCAAAATCACACATATCGGATTCCAATATCACATATATTAGAATCTAGAATCACATATATTAGAATCCAAAATCACCTATATTGGAATTATATGTACTCCAAAGTCCCATATATGGAATCTAGAAAATCAAATATTGGAATCCATTATACGGGATAGCTAGCATAGTTGCTAGGCATTATTTATGATTTTTTATGTACAAAACATGTTTCTATTTTATAAGGGGCTGGGCTAGTGGCTACTAACCATTATTTATGTTATGTTATATATAAAAATGACCATTATTTATGTTTTTAAATAATGGTTATGTTTTAAACCGCTAAGCATTATTTATGCTTTGTCTTAGTGAAGCTCCAAAAAATAAGTTCCCTCGAATTTGGTTTTTGATCAAATATCATCCCAAACATCTTCTCTTGTCCTTCAATGGTTGCAACAAAGGCCACAATGTGGTGTTAAATTTGATGCCCATTTAGACATTTTTTTAATCATTTTTATCATGTAAAATAGTTGCAAATATTTGAAATAACCGTCACATATGACTTGCATATTTTAGATATGACCATCAATTTTTATAGATTATATATATATATATTATATTATATTAAAAAATATTAAAAACAATTAAGTATATATAGTATAATTTTATATTTATTTTATGAACAATGTAAAAAAATACTATTTTACAAATTTTCAAGGGAAAGTTTTTCTGATAATTCACCACATAAGTTATTCAATCATACTTTCATCTTATAATTAGTGAAAATATAAATCCTCCCAACTTATATTTTGACAATCTCAACATAATATAATAGAGTTACACAATACATTCATAATAACATATGAATGTATATATTATTGGCAATGTTAAGCAGTACAATCATAACAACATTATGAAAAGATAAATAGTTATTTAGCATTTTCTTGCTCCAAGTATTTGATGCCCTCTACCACATTCAATTCTGAGACACTATTTGTGATATTTTTTTGTACAAATCGGCCATCAACCATTTATATTTTGTATAATCTTTGTATGCTTTTCATACCCACCATAAAATTTTCAAGAGGGTTTCCTTTGCACCTAATGTAATACACAAAGTATTTTTTGAACTGTATGAAAAATCATTTCTACTCCAAACATTTTCTAGGTCTCTTATTGTTATTCCCTCGACTATATTGCAATGTTTTTCCCAAGTGAGTCTTGGATTCAATACGAGTTGATATTTTTTATTGAATCCATTGATATATTTTTAACATCAGCAGAAATGAGAGTGTCGGACCGAATCCTAGTTCATAATATGGTGATAATAATTTTATAAATTTTGATAGGCCACCTCGCAAGTTGACAACTTTCATACCGAACTTGAATGACATCTTCCTATTGTATGTTTTGTTTATCCCATATAGCAGGTCCTCCATATCCAAAATAAGTAAATAAATCTTATCGCTACTACACTAGGGAAGTAAACAAATTTTATTTTCATCAGCCGCATATCAATTACAACCAATTGAAATAAACAACATTTTAGCTTATGACTAATAATTACCGATTGAGATTATGGCTTGGATTACACCACCTTTACATGTTGTTGGATCCATTGATGCAAGAGCTATTTCAAATAAACAATCATCAATTCATAATCTATTTCTTCCTATTGAAAATGTGAGCATAATGTATTTGAAATAAACATTAATCAATTCATAATCGATTTCATGTTGTGGAAAACTTAAATGGATAAACATAGTGGTTTTTCTGTGGTGATATGGTAAGTACAATATCAATTATTCTCTATCTTATAATTCAAATTTATAGCGGTTATTAATCTACGCTTATATTCATCAAACCACCCTTTGGTGGAGAAATCCTCAACTATTGATGAGGATTTGCGACCACTAGGCTATGCCATCATTGGTTGAACTACACTTAGTTAGAAAACCTTTAATGAGGCTAGCCAAGTGCTACTTTTACATACGTATATGAGTTGGATCAAGCCATATGTAGTTTTGTTTATGATGATGTTGAAGCCAAAACAATGTTAATTCAATGTAAGTAGTTAGTATGTAGTAGTGAATTAGTGAAACATTGTAGACAAGTATGCAGTTGTAAATCAATGAGATATTGATGAATGTAAGGTTTTTAGTCAAACCATTTCTGTATTGAACGTGGATGCATAGAGTCCACTAAGCTCTATATAGTTCATTTTAAATTGTTATCATAGCTTACAAATGGATTTCCTTAAACTTTTTCTTTGACCCTAAGCCAAACATATAAACTAATGTCTTGTTAGTTATCATTTCCTATAAATTTTGGGCCTTATAAATAATTTTGTTGTAAAATACACATGGATATCATATCATTTCCTATAAATTTGTGGGCCTTATTGGTTGTCTGCATAATCATTTATTTTCTTATAAATTTGTGGGGCTTATTAGTGGTTTTGTTTGTAAATTCACATGATTAACATACCTAGATCTGATGGCATTTTATTCATGGATTGTGCCCGTGTCCTCCACATCTATCATTTGAATTGTAAAAAACATAACTTTGTTAAAAAATTGAAAACCATGGAAATTGAAGATAGAGCTCATTAAACATATTTATAAAATGATTGAAAGTAAATCACCATGTTGAATTAGTTGTGTAGCATCACGGTGAAATGGTTGTACATCAAATTTTATAGCTTTGTGGTTTTGCATAAACAATAATTGTATAAGTAGCATATTTAGGTTAAAATCCATTAAACAAAATCACTTGTTGAAGTTTTTTTGAAGACAAACCTTTCTTCATATGAGAATAGTAATGTTTTAGAAACATCGCTTGACTATGTGTCTCAACAATAAAAATAATAGATAGTTTGGAATCCACCAATGCACGAGAGTGACACTACCACCGTAAAGCACTAGTACTAGAGAATTTATGGAACAACATCGAGTGAACATCTCATCCCATAACTCATATGATATTTTGCAAAGAAAAGGATGGATGTTTCCTTGTAGGAAAATTTCACTTGTAGTTACCAATTTTTGTGGTAGTTTCTCCATCCAATCCATAGTGACCTCTTCTCTATAATCATCATTATTTTCGTGGTTGTGCACACAAGATATTGTGTACATAAGACACAAAATTTTAAATATCTATTGTTGCTATCGTAGAGTCTATAGCATCCATCTAGAATTGATACTCCAATGTCTTTAACCTTTTCCATGTATCTTTGTATTGTGTCACTTAACATTTTTGAATAACCAATTGGTATTAGAACAATAATAATACAATCCAACACACTGGTTTCGATAACTATTAGAAGCTCCATTATGACATCAAAAGAAATATCATTGGCCAAATTGTAAAAATCAGTGATCACACATTCAACATTGAAAGGATTAGTCAAAGGAATAATGATAAAGTTGATGGAAGATGGAATGGATATGCACATTTACAAGAAAAATTGTCTGTGACTTTCACCCTTGTTAGTATATTTCCTTCCAGTGACATCACATAGTTGTCTAATATTGTTTGAGCCATGATGGGAAGAACTTCTTCCACCTCATGATATTTTTTCCATTTTTCCATTTTTTCCCCAATATGGGAATCATATTTTCTTTTTCCATTGCTCTCTTCACCCAACAATATAGAAAATTGGTGGTAGTGTGATTCATGTAATTTAAATTTTTTTGATTACATTGGATTCACTACAGGATGTCAATACAATATTATCCAGATGCTTATTTCTCAAATAATGTAGAATTTTTCTCTCATTTTGTTGTCTCTTTTATTCTCTAAAGTAAGAATCAAATGTCTCTGCTATTACACTAGCCTCAAAAGACCCAATTGATTTAGTATTCCTTTTCAACCCATGCAATTTTGATTTAGATGGGTCTATCTCCAATTTAGTCAAATATGTTCACCTCAACATAGTAAACAACTTGGCATGTTTTGGAGGTGAAAGAAAACCTTTTCTATGCAAGAAATGAAAAACAAAAGATGTTTTCTCATTTCTATACAATTTTCTAAATACTATAAATATACCATTTTGAATGTCTTCTGCATTTGAACATCCAATTTTTTCAGAATCTATTAGAATCCCCAAATTCCAACCATATTTTGAATAAGAATATGGTCTGTTGTTTATGGAGGCATGCATTTCCCATTTCTGAACAAAGAAACATCCAACTCCATATCTAGAATAAGACACTTATTGTTTTCAAAGTCAAAGCATTCCACCTGGACACAGTGTCCCCAAATCAATAACTTATGATGATAGAACAATACCAACTTCCTCGTGATTGTCATCTATAAAAAAACAACCACAAGTTGACGTGGTAGTTTTTAGGGAATTAATTTCCACAAACCATTCCTTGTCTCTTTTCTTCCAAAAATACCGCATATGATGAATGGAATTGTTTTGAATGGAGCAGCGTGAACAATGGAAGACATTTTACCTATATTTAGAGTAAAATACATTAATAATTAGGTCATTTCCAAACTTTAAAGTGTTTTTCTCACATTTTCTATTAAGGAATTTAAATAGTACCCTAGCGGACACCAACTTCTAGAGTTATTTACTATGTATCATAATAGAGTAATTAACTTAATGGTTAGTGACCGCTAGGATTTGATAGGACATCTTATGTATCATTCAACTAGTTATAATAATTCATATTTTGTGGATCAAATCAATAATAACATATTTTTCTAAAAGTTTGAAATTGAATTATGATGCATTAAAAGATATGAAACCATTTGCACCTTTTGAAAGTATTACATATGATTCGGACAAGCCATAACATTATATAGATGGCATGATAGGAATGTTAAAAATACACACTTTAGTGGTAGATAGACTTCTAGTCAACATATAAAAGAACAACCTAAAACAATTTTAAAGCCATTTACACTTTTTAATGATAAATCGTAGAGGACATTAAGATGTAATATTTGGTATTTTAAAGAGAGTTTTTTGGTAGCTTGGGATTTTTTGTTTTACAAGACTATGTGATTTATGTGTATATCGGTCATATTGTAGTAGTGAGGATTAGATGCCTGTAACAAGACTAATGAACATGTTTAAAGGATAGTGGTCGGAAGATCTAATGTTTGGTATTTTGAGGAGAGTATTTGAGCAAAAAATCACATTAACAGAGTTAGTGATATCTCATCATTTTTTTATATAAGACAATGTGAAATATATGTATATAGACATACTTTATTCATTATGTCTAAATGTCTATAACTACTCTAAGTATGATATTTTAAGCGTAGCGCTTGGTGGGAAATTCCACAACAAGCTATCAAAAACAAATGGGAAGGATTACACTTTTCCTAAACGTAAGTATGGCCCTCTTCATAATAGTCATTTTGTGGAAACAATGCTCTCTATAAGGTCATGGTGGGTTAAACCTATTTGAGAAAAGATTTGATTATTAACAATGTTTTTTGAGTACCACTAAAACAAGGGTCTATTCTCTCTTACTTTGACTATAAGTTAGATTTACAATACTAATTGAAGAAATTTATTCCAAATTGTTTGAACTTATGTTAACTTATTTATAGTGCACTATCTTCTTACAAATTGTAAACATTTTCTTGTTTCATTACACTTTGGCTCATATCCATGGTGGAAACAAGTGATACAGTCTACACTATAAATCCTCGAATAGGGATCAAGCATATGTATTGTCCATAAAATATATTGTTTGTAACATATAATTCACAATTTTTTTATCGGAAAAATTGTTTACCTAAAACTTATTTTCATTACTTATCAAAAGTAACAGCATAATGGATGTTAGTTTCAACATTTTATTTTATTGGAAATTGTGGTAAAATAATAAATCATGACCTAGTTGAGACTCGAGGCTCCTACCATTACGGTCATTGTAAACACTATCTATACAACTTTGATCACTAGTGTTTTTCATTGATTATAATTATATCATGTTGGCTAGAATGTACCGGGAGATAATAGTTTTTATATACCATATAGAGGGATCAAGCCTTACGTAGTTCCCATAAGGTATATTGTTTGAAACACATAATTCACATCGGATCTTATGGGAGAAAATGCTTAAGCAAATGCTAAGCATTTTTTCCTTATGAAAGTAAGGGCATAGTGGATGCTAGGTTCAACAGTTTAATAATTTGAAAACAATGATAAAATAAAATATCATGCTCTAGTTTAGTAAATTATCTAGGTTAGGCTCCCATTACATTACTACTTAGTCATTATAAATACCATATGTATATAGCTTTGGGTCACTATTGTGTTTTCATCTATTTTTATTATATATTTAAATGCTTTTTACAGGAGCTTAGAACCTAGGGATTGGAGGGATCCCACCCAAGTACAACATAGACCATACCATAAACCATCCAACCCAAACCAAAATAACAAAACACTTACAAGCATGCAGGGAGACTAGAAGCCCAAACGCCACACTAAAGACCACTAAAAAAAACCTAAGACCAAAAACTATCATAGCAAAAAAATAAACCAGAGAAGAATCTTGAGGACCAACCACCTTCTTGCCTCCCAAAGTCCCCCTTCATCCATCCATCCAAATAATGAAGGAAGTTATAGGTAAAATTGAGCATGTGCAACGAACCCCGTGATGCCCAGTCTGTAAAGTCTATCATGAAGATTGGCATTGAGAGACCTAGGAGATCCAATTTCTCAAGATGTTTCCCTTCAGAGATCCCTTCTACATAGGCAACATGCACCTCTTCAGAATTTCATCAAGACCAAAATCCTAGTTGAAAACTCTGCTATCACTTATCGCACCTCCTCCAAATATTTTCCATCCTAAACTGAGTTAGGAAAAGGTTGAGCTCTACCAAATTCCTCTAGCACTTCCACCAAGTTATCTTGTGCATGGGTTTGATGAAATGCATCACTATCACCCTAACCTCCTCAATATTTTCCTCACTAACAACTTATCCTGACATAAACACATGGATGAATCCACCTCATAGTTAACATGAGATGGAGCCAACTCCATTTATATTTCCCCAGAACCCTTTGAGTAATGGTTTCCTTGACATTATCAAACTCATCCCATAAAATAATCCACTAGGAGAGCCATGAAACCTCCCCATGAAAGGCCATATCCATCTTATCTCCATGCAAGAAAGAACAATAATGGTAGAGCCTAAACTCCCATGGAAAAATGGAATGAAACTTCCACCATTATAACAGGGCCACCAAGAAGAGATGAGATGGAAAAATTCCACATTGTACCTCAACTTAAAGATCCTAGGGGATTCCCTTTCCCAAGAAATAATTTCTTCCAAATCCTCCCATTCCCTCACACACATTGGAAATTGAAATCAAAACTACATAATTCATAATGCCTCGATTTTATTCAATGAAAATGCCATAAACACTAAGCCATTTTCCTTATAAACCTTAAACAAACAAATACCTGGGATTTTAAATTTAACTCAAAAAACATACCTAAAATAAAATTTCATTCCTAGTTTAATAAATTCTATGGAATTTTACCTTCCTTTTTCGATCTCTCGATTGTAAACCCTTGGGATCCCCCATCGATTTAAACCCTGGAAATAAAAACACATGTACACAAAATATCGTTCACAATTCGTAAGATGTTTTACCATGGACTAATTTCATGACCTTAAAAATTTCAATAACATCATCCAAATTCAGATTTTGAATGAGAAATATTTTTAATTTTTTCATCTTTTTTCATGTCATTTAGGTTCCTTGCTCCCTAAAATAACTAAATTATAGCTTAGTGTTGGGAACAAATTTAATTTTATCAATATAAAAATTTTTTATATTTTTGATAGTACCCTTAATAGCCCTTATAAGATCTTAATGTTTTCAATATATTTTTTCAATTTTCTAAAAAATGAAATACCCAAAGGACCATTTTAGGGGCTTATTAAAATGCTCATATCATCTCCTACATATCACAGGATGAAAAGCTCTATTTTGAAATTGGTTCCAAAACATGAAACAATATTCCTCAGCTTAACCCTTTAAGCATTACTTTACCTCTTAAATTTAAATAATACTGACCTCTTACTAAAATTTTGGAAAATGGCCTTATGTATTCCAATGAGATTGGAATTAAAATTACTTACATTTTCTCTATCAAATAAATTAAATTAATATATTTTATTTATTAGAGAGATTAAGGTACAAATTAGAAGGTAGGTACAAAGTTTCTTATTTTTTTGCCATATAATATAAATCATAGGTAATATTTGATCTTTTCCTATCTTTTTTCCTATGTTCTCTATTTTAAACACTATTTATACATTTTGGATCCCAACCCTTGGTATGTAGTTCCAATGAGATACATATATTTTTGAACTTCATACTTCACATCATTTCATATCAAAGAAAATATTAAAACCCGCTAAGCTCCTTTACTTATTGAAAGAAATGGCATATGGATGTTAGGTTCAATAGTTTATTATTTTGAAAAAATTGATAAAATAATAAATCGTTTGTTTATTTTAGTGATCGCTAGGCTCCTACCATTTTACCTCTTCTCATTTTAAATACTATCATATATAGTTGTGGATCACTATGTTTTCATTAGTATGTAGTAATCATAAGATACATGGTTTTTTCAAGATATAATTTACATCATTTTTAACAAAGAAAATACTTAGACCGCTAAGTTATTATACATATTGAGTAAACAACAAATAATAATGAATTGATTGGTATAGCTTAGCGGTATGTGGATCTTTCTTATTTTTAAAATCCATATAAATACTATTTAACTATAAGTATATTTTTGATCAATTCCTTATTGTGATTTTATGGGAGAATCCATGTTTAGAAAATGAAACTTGCCATGTTTTTTTTATCGAAATTAATTTGGATTAGGTTCAACAGTTTAATATTTTAAAGCAAATGATTAAATAAAAAAATGCTTATTTTATTTAAAGAATGGATGTAAATGTGTAGTAAATATATTATTCTAATAAATGCCAAATGTATATTTTTAGGATTTATTTTTTAATATATTTATTACATATATTTTTTATCTATTTTGATATAAGTTCACATATGATATTATGATAAATATATATATATTTATTATTATTTTATATTATTATAAACACCTATAATAATTAAATTAATTTAGCTTATTTTTATCATTTTTTTTTTATAAATATATTTGTTTTGCTTGGTTTTGAATATTTGCATTTTAATATATAATAAATTTAAATATCTTGCTCTTTATATTATTATAGAACATAAGTTTATGAAAAATTTTCATGTTTAGTTTTTAATTTTTAAAATATGGAAAATAAAAATAGGGAATTTAGAGGGGATTTCCCCACATTTTTGGATATTTGAAATTTCAATAGCCCTCCCTTTTGCTTTTAGAGGGAGTGTGAAAATTTCAAATTTTCGTATGTATCACTAGAGCTTTTTTATTTTTGAAATTTATTTCATGGAATGTGCTAAACAAATTATTAAATACCTCAGAGAAATATTGAGTAGGGTTTGATTTTTTGATCAATCAGAAAATCATGTCTTCAAAATAAAAAAATATCCATGGAATAGATTATGGGGCTTGAGTGTTCAAATCCAGTGTTTTATATTTTTTTTGCATGTGATTATAATATTGTTTCATAGAGAAAGAAACACAAAAGAAGCACAAAAAGGATGAACACAAAGGACACACATGAAGGAGGATAAAAACAAAGGTTGTGAAAAGAATCGTGATGATTGTTTGAATGAGATAATAGATGGAGGTTTCACAGACAACATAAAGCATGAAATAATCCCATATATTACTAAACCAGGTATTTATAGTAAAGGTGTACCTTTTTTTTATTGTAGGATCTATTAGTTTCTCTGTAGTTGACTAGTTCCTGTGTTTTACATGATAGTCCAATCATGATCCACACAAGCCCTACTTTTCCTACTAAATCATGCTCCATAGTCAAGCCTTGCTTTTTGGTTTCTTTTGATCTCCATGCCAAACTACCTTGTTCTTCATGAAAACTCACTTTTTTGTGCATTAATGAAAGAAATTTTAATCACTTTTTTCTCTAGTATTTATCTTTGTTTAACGCTTTCCCATTTCCACCATTCTATGTCTCTCTTTGGCTATTTTCGTTTTGAATTTTTTGTTCTCATTCTGCGATTTTTTTAGGATAATGATAGCTTTTGGCACAATCACCTTATTTTTAATTTTATTTTGGTTGGGAGAACCAAAAATAGTTTAATGTTGTTCATCAAGATGATGCAAAGAAACCTTGCTAATTAATGCATATTACATTTTTACATGGTTTCCGCTTAGATATTTTAGGAAAATATATGAGGTTAAAAAATTAATTCAAAACTATAAAACTATATTAAGAATTCAATTGTATGATAATTATTTCCAATTATATATGTGTTTCCATGTAGAATTAACCAAATGTAATGTCTTCATCATTTTTATGGTATGTACATTGGAAGTTAAACACATTATATATGCAATAATATTATTAAATATAATTTTAATCAATATGCATTTTATAATTAATATATTCTTCCTTTTGAGCCCACTAATCTATGCCAAAAATTAACATAGCTTTGAGGCTTCCATGATATAATTGGTTGTTTCAACAACCTATTTACAAACCCCAATTCTATTTTGAATTACATACATGATTTTACACGTATATTTATATATCCATTATATAAATTTGGATTTATTTGTTATCGTTTGTATCTTTTCAATATGATTTTTTTCTATGAATAAACTCTACCATAGGAAAATTTCTACCCTAGCATCTCGCTAGGATATAATTCTAATTTGGAAAAAGCATTTGTATTCCTTGGCACCTCATGGATCAATTGTTTTTATATAGGAAACACAACATTTTTTTGGTCCTAGTGATCACTTTTGTTCTTCGTCAGCTATTATATTCACAAAGATTAACAATTTAGATTTATAAAACAACTTCATTTTGAACATGATATATTTACCTTTAAGAATAGATTAGCGACCACTAGGATGACACGAGAAGATGGGGATAAAACTTTTTTATATGAGTAGATGGTCGAGTTTCATATGTAATCTAAAATAAATAAATCTTGTTTTTATTTCATATTAAAGATACAATTTTACACGTATATTTTTTCATTATATAAACATCATATTTTTTCATATAGATTTTCAATAATTTTAATCTTTTAGATGTATAACATTTATGAACATGATATATTTACCTTTAGGAATAGCTTAATGGCCACTAGGGTGGAACGAGTAGATCACATTATATTTAAAAACTTGTAGTATAAATTTTAGTTTAGTCTAGGTTTCTATTTTTTCCTAAATGTAAAAATATTTTACCTTTAAGTATAGCTTAAACATAGGGTACAAATTTCCAATCTATAAATATACTATTACATAAATTATAATTTACCTTTATTAGCTTTTACCTAGGAGTCTTTATATAAAATCCGTGTTGAATACGATCTAAACGAAAAAGTATAACTTCTTGGTATTAGTGACCCTAGGATATTTTCTTATTTGGATGATGTCTTTGTTTATTCATGACTCAAGGAAATTTTGTTATAGAAACACACTTTTTTGGGTCAAGCGATCCATTTTTATTTCTCTCATGTTAAATACACTTTTTTATTTTAGGCAAACACATTTTTGGGTCAAGATATATTTTATTTACAACTAAGAATAGCTTAGAGGGCCATTAGGATTCATCAAGTATATCACGTTGTATAACATTAAGATTTAGGTTTTTTAAACCGTTTATATTTAAAATATATCTTTTTAAAATATATCTAAATAAAATGTTTTAGCTTAGTGGGCTAGGCTATAATTCTATTTGGATGAATTAGATTACCTTTGTGATATCAAGGATAGGTGGATTTATGTTATAATATTTTTTTGGATCAAGCGATCACTTTTAGGTCTCATGTTAAATAAACTTTTTTATTTTTATAAGCAACACACTTTTATACATAATAATCTTTGATTTACGAATAAGTAATAAGAGCTTAGCAAGGCGCATTAGGTTTATTCATAACATATTATTTGTGTATTAAGACCTTGCTAGGTTATTAAACATGAAATTAAATTAAATATTTTGAGCTTAACTGTAGGTTATGCTACCATATAGTAATCATTAGAACTTAGCAGTAGTAAGGATTTAAAAATAAATTGAGGTTTAAGAGCTTAGGTGTTATAGGTTATCCAGCAATATAACCCAATTATATTTTGAGCTTAAAGCATCTACTAGCTTATGACACAACATAATATTTGGATCTTAGAAGTCTCTAGGTTTTAGTAAAAGAAAGTAAGATATTATAAGCATAGTAACGGGTAGGTTATGCAAAACATAATAATATGATCTTAGTGAATACTTGGTATTAAGAGCTTAACTTAGTGGTTGCTAGGTTATTCACAACATATTACATATTATTTTGATATGTTATTTTAAAGATATTTTGAGCTTAGCACCCGCTAGGTTATGCTACCACATAATCGTTGGAACCTAGTGTTAGTTAGGATTTAAAAACTAAATTGAGGTATTAAGAGCTTAATGGCTGCTAGGTTATGCCACAATATAGTATTTGGGTATTCAATTCACTAGCTTATGTATGAAAACATTATATGTATTGTAAAGAAGATATATATAAATTAGATGAATTCATTCTATGATTTTAAGATTTTAAACTAGGATATTTGATGATAAGTCTTCAAAAAAAAGTACATGAGGAACCAGTCCATGATAATTCTTCCAAGCAAGTGGACTCATGATGATTACAAAAAACTTATCTTACTAAATATATGCCAAAATATGGGGAAGAGTCTGTAATCAACTTCACTTCACCCACAAATACTTCTATATCTATACACTTCGCTATATAAGATGGCCATTCCAACCTTAATAAAAAACTAAAGACAAATTCATCTAGGAAATATTAGGTTGTTCGGCCTCTCGGCTCCACCTTGTCGATGATCTTGACATCTCGCATCCCTTTACTCTGATTAGAGGAGGAGGAAAAATCAACACAACATTCGACATTTTCACTTTAGCACAAGAAGGAGTTCTATACCTTGATTTTCCACAACTACCTCCGCAGACCATGCAATCACCTACATGCATCCCCCATGTTAAGGCATGGACATGATACTGAAGGATAACTAGATGCTCTTCCAACTTCTCATTCTCCTTATGCAAGATAAATTACCCCAAAGAGTTGGACAATATGTTTTCCATGCTAACCCTTGAGCCATGTCAAAAAATTCCTTCACCCTTTGGAATGGTTAGGTCAAGCATTAGCTTGTGCATGCTCTCAAAAATATCACCATCATATTCTTTGAATCATTCATGACCAACCAAACCTTCTTGAGCCAATTCCACATAGTTACATTTCAAATTTTCTCATCCATCAAGAAGTAAATGATTCCCCGATGTCCTTTCTTGTCATAGCTCTCATGCCTCTTCTACTAGGACCACACTCCATGCTACCCAAGAAACCACCAACACCCCTATCATCATCACAGAGAGATAGGAAGAAAAATGAACAAAGATGAAAAGTGGAAAGGGGTAGTGAAATGTCTAGCCAACCCAGAGATATAAAGCCACCAGTGCACAACACACAAAAGGAGGTAAGTGTGATAGTACCAAAGATCATCGATTAGATATCCTTATCATAAATATCATGCTTCCCATTAAAGACTCTTAAATGTCCAATGCCATCTTACATGTTGTGTGTATAACCCTTAATCGATTTCATCTATCACATGAATGCAAACTATCGATGTCATAAATGACCATTAAAGCCACAGATGCCATATCCTCAAAAAGGTTAAGAATAATCTAACAATTTTTATTAAAATCTTATAATTTGCTACGTTTTGACAAATTAAAGTAAGTTGTTTTGAGCTTATCGACCTCTAAGTTAATCAACCACGTTAACTTTGGAGAAATGTATAGCAATCAAGATCTGTATAAATTAGTAAGACTTTATTGTATGATTTTAAGATTTCAAATTAAGATATTTTGAGGATAGCGCCCACTAGTTTATGCCACCACACAATCTTTGCAGCCTATCGGTGGTTAGGATTTGATAAATTAAATTAAGATATTTTCAACATAATGACCACTAGGTTATGCCACAACATAATATTAGGATCTTAGTAGTCTCTAGGTTTCAAAAAAAAAAGAAAGAGAGAACTTAAGAATATAATATTTTGAGCTAAAAAATCAATAGTATTTAACAAAAAGAAAATACATTGACTTTGGAGATCCTTATAAATCAAGACCAGTATAAATTAGTTGAATTTTTTGTATGCATTTAAGATTTGGAATTAAGATATTTTGAGCTTAGCACCCACTAGGTTATGCTACCACATAATATTTGGATACTACCGGTGGTTTCAGATACTTTGAGCTTAGCATCCGGTAGCCTTTGCCACAACATATTATTTGGAGATTGAACTCACTAGGGTTCAATAATTCATAGTTATGATATTTTACAGTAGTTAACAAATTACAGGAAGATATTTATAACTTAGTTGATGCTAGTTTAAACAATGACATAATATATGGAGGTTATGGTCGATAGGATTAAACAAATTAAATTAACATATTTTGAACTAGCAGAGACTAGGTACTTCCATAATATATTATTTTGAGCATAGTGGTTACTATCATTTAACATGTTACTGAATGATATTTTGAGCTTAGCATCCGCTAGATTATGACACAACATAATATTTGGTGTTTAGTGCTCACTAGGTTTAAACAAAAGAAATAAGATATTATTAGCTTGGCTTCCGTGGGTTATGCCAAAACATAATATTTGGATCTTAATGGTGATTGGGATTTAGACAAATTTGAATCAACATAGTTTGAGCTTGATAGTCATTAGGTACTTAAAAATATATTATTTTGATCTTTCCGCTAGGTTTTTCCACAACATGTTATTTGGTGATTTCATCACTAAGGTTTAATAATTCATAATTAAGATATTTTACAACATCTAGAAAATTAGAGGCAGATATTAATAAATTTTTTAGTGCTAAACCCACAATATAATATTCGAGTTTAGTTTTTTCTACCACCTAACTAGTAAGAAAATTATATTTTGATATTAGACAATGGTACGTTATGCCACACCATAATTTTTTGGAGCTTGGTGGTGTTAGGTTTTATCAAAATAAAGTAGGATAATCTCATCTGAGAAGCCACTAGGTTATACCAAGACATAAAATTTGGAGCATAGATCTTAAGGATGTAAGAAAACTCATTAAGATATTAGGAGCTTATCTACGACTACGATATGCCAAAACATAAAACTATTTGGAATTAGAGTAAAAGGGGTTTTCCCAAATGACCTACATACTTACACAAAAATCCCTCATGGATAGGTATTACAGTGAAACAAGAAGAGAACAAATCATGTATGCAAAAAAAAAAAAAACCAAAAATTCCAAAGTGGACAAATCCAAATTACATTTTATGGATATTTGTGAGAGTAGTTTCTTCATCCTTAACATCGGCAAGTAGGGCTTCCTTGAACCAACACGTCCATTAACTTAATGTGTTCCAGGAAGTCTTCATTTATTTTCATCCAGGTCATGTCCATGTGACTTTTCCATTCCTTGATAGAAGATATAATGAGTGTAACATAATCTTCGATGGCCTTGTGGATCAGAGAGATCTTCTCTAAATGCTCCTTGTGTTCCAAAGCTGTAGTGGGGAGACCATTTTCTTTGACAGAGGAGAATCAGGGTAAACCAAGGAGAGATCCCATAACACATGGAATTTTTGATTCCATGTTAACTTCCATGCAAAAAAGGTGGGAGGGAAGTCACACATGCTTCCATGATAGGTGAGTTGAGTTGGTTGTAGCCATTATAATGTTAGTGGAGATGAGAGGAGAAGCAGAGAAGCGTAAAAAGAGGTGGAGAGGAAGTAGATGTTGGGTTTGAAATCAGTTAGAGACCTTAGGAGAGTGCTCTGAGGTGTCTGGAGGATTACGAGCCACCAGAGAAGATGAGGGAGACCTAAAGTGAAAGAACAAGGGCTAATGATCATGATGTCCGAATCAAAGTTGGAAGGGAGATCAAGGCGGTGGATGATGATGATGGATATAGAGAGCTAGTTACATGGAAGAGGAGGGGGACATGACGCTGCTCACCTAGCTTAGAGGGGAAGTGCAAGATTTTTTTTGGGAAGCTTCCATTTTAAAGATCAAAATACAAAAGGCCTTGGTGTAGGAAAGGACCATCATCTTCTATAGCCATTTAAGGGACCTCTCAAGCAATTGAAATAGAAAATTATCACAAATTTTACCTTCGATCATGTCAAAGATGTGACAAGAAGAAAAATATGAGGTCCATAGATCACTTTGTAGCATCATTGAAGTGTGAAGTACCTCCTCAATTGCTCATATCACCCTATCCCAAGGTTGTAGAATGAATTTCTATTCATAGCCTGAGTGATACATTGTCATATTTTCACCAAGATATAGGAAATCATCCATCTCCTCCTAAAGTGAGCATTGAAAATAAATGTCTCCCTCCTGGGGAGCCCCATCACAGCCATAATGGACTTTGTTGAAATAATAAATTTAGTCTTTCCCACTTTGACTCTTCCTTTCTTCTAGGTTGCCAACACACTACATGTTACTTAGACAGAGTGACCAAATAATCTTTCCATAAATGACATAACACCACCATCATGTAAAATATTCCATACTACTAGGTTGGCCTTAACCTCTTCACAGGAAGAAGGCTCAATGAATTTTTTAGTGCTACCCATAATGAACATGGATTTTTGACAATGATTGCCAAAGGCCCGATATAGATGATGCTTAAATAGAGATGTCGAGCACCTTCATTCCAATCTTCAACTCGTGTCTCCAAGATTTCTAATTGAATTTTTTCCTAATTAGTAATATTCATTAATTGATCCCATCCATCACATGAATGTAATCTATGAATGTCATAAATTCCCAAAAATCCACAAATGCCTTATCCTCTTTCATCGCCAAAAGAGGTTATGCCTCAACATAACCTAACAACTTTTTTTAATCTTAGTTAATGTTTAGCCAACCCCAACATTAATTAGTTAATGTTCTTGCAATTACTACATTTAGTGGAGGTTGAAGGTTTGAATGTTAGCAATATTAGATGTATTTAGTTAATATATATTATAAAGGAAGAATCTACAAACAAAATGAAGCAAGGTGAAATAACTAACATTTCTAGACATGATTTCATACTGTATAGATTATCAGACAACAAATCATAAAGCAATATCTTATTAGAATTTCTTTATTAACACTTCTATTTGTTACATTTAGGTTCTCCAAGGTTGTTCATTCTACACATGGAAATGAAGTGGGTAAGCACATAGATGTTATAGGGAGCAAAAACAACACTTGTGATGGGAATTTTTATGATATTTGGTAAGGTGATTTCAAAAACATTTTTGACTGGAATAAGATGGGGACGATGTTGTCAGAAAAAAATGCATCCCCATGAGTCCTCTCCATCCCGGGGTCTGATTTTTTCAATGGAGAGTAACGTGTTTAGTTCAGACCAAGATAAAATTAAATGTAGATATAATTACATATACGTGGCAAGAATAATATCCTTATTGGGTTTGTGTTCTCTTATAGGTATAATTGCATTCACAATTATAGGTATAATTATAGGTACATGACAAGAATAATATAATTTTTCATATTTTAACTAGCCTTGTGGATGTTAAAAGTTCTTCTTATATTGAACCCTTACGTGACTTTATATTGGTGTGGGTATATATATTAACTTGAATCAATATTGTTTTTTACATGTATAGTACGACGGTGGTTAGTTGTTTATATTACTTCAAGTGTAGTGGTCACTTTCATTTAACAAGTTACTGAATGATATTTTGAACTTAGTATCCACTAGCTTATGACACAACATAATATTGGATCTTCACGGTATTAGGGTTTCAAAAAAAAAAGTGAGATATTATTATGATTTTAGTGGTCACTAGGATTTAACAAATTAAATCAACTTATTTTTAGCTTAGCGGGAAAATGTATTTGAAGAATATAATATTTCGAGCTAAAGAAAGACATTGAGTTTAGTTTCTACTAGTATCTCCATTGTTAATCTCATAATGAACTTCCTCCTGGTTGGAGGATTAAATTGAAATAACAAAAAAATTTTATAGTAGTTTGGGATTGAAGTGAAATTTGTAACCTATTTTTAAAATTTGTTACTTACTCGAAAGAGTATGTGACTAGCATCGTGGATGTTAGAAGTTCTTATTATTGAAAGGATTGAAAGATTTGTTAATTACTACAAAATGCCTTTTATGTTGTACTTATAATATGTTTTTGTTTGAATGAAAAAATATTGAACATGTTTCTAAAATAGTTTGGTGTGTTTTAAACATCCTAGATCAATTGCTTTCACAAAAATGATTTTCTTACATGCATTGATGGAGATCAATGACTACAATGCTTAAGTATAACACGTGACATATCAGTTATTAGACTAAACATATTCATTGTCAAAACATATGTTGTCTTGCAAAGGATTTCTGGAGGAAAATTTGGACTAAGGATTTACTCCCCAAGGTTAACAACATGAAGACTACCTTGCCTTAACTAGAATTGAATTGTAAAGATTGGAGGACAAAAATTGTATTTATTTGAAATATTTTTACTTACTACAAAATACCTTTTATGTTGTACTTATAATATGTTGTTGTTTGAATGAAAAATATTGAACGTGTTTCTAAAATAATTTGATGTCTTTTAAACATCCTAGATCAATTGTTTTCACATAAATGCTTTTCCTACATATGTTTATAGAGATCAATGACTATAATGCTTAAGTATAACACCTGATATATACATTCTTGGACCAAACATATTCATTTTCTAAACATATGTTGTCTTGCAAAGGATTTGTAGAGGAAAATTTTGATTAAGGATTTACTCACCAATGTCAACATGTTTTTCTCATTAGTTGTTCAAAAAAATATTTTAACTCTAGAAAATGTGAGAAAGGATACAATTAATAATTGGACCATAAGAAATATCCTTAAAGAAACTAAAGAAAATTTACTAAAATAGTTTGATAAATGTAATTAATTATTCACACCTCGAGAAGGGCAATAAATGTGTGGATTATTTTACCAAATTGGGGGCTAAAGATAGTAATTTTAAAGTGTGTGAGAGGGGAGATGAGATCACCAATTCTATTAATCTCATTAAGAATATTAATTACTAATGTGTTAGTGGTTTTTTCCCTCGTTGGGATATCATACTTGTACTTATAGTTAACAGGACCCTTCCCACGTGTAGGATATATGGCGGGATTTGTATTAATTTTTCTCTTATAATTCATTTTGGCCATTGTTTCTTCCATTTTCAATCTTAGTCGACTAAAACCATGGGAGGTGGTTGTTTGAGAACTGATCCCACGAGCTATGGTTCCCTGAAGGAAAACCCCTCCTTGTGGCGCATTTTGAAAATTGGGGGTTTAGGAATTTCATCTCAAAAATAATGGGAATGATCCTTGTCTTGCGTTGGAATTTGGTCACGTATGGAACAATGGCAGCATGGTGATCCGAGGCATGGAAATTTAGGTTTTAGAGGATTCGATAGCACAGGGACACTAGAATGAAGATAGAGGGCTTAAAGATATTCAAATACCACACTAAACACAAACACAAAATTGATACTTTCTTCCACGATAAAGAAATGGTTTACTTGCTGGTAGACGTTATAGCTAGATTTTACATCCATGATATTTGGAATATGGCATGCCTCCACCTTATGAGGTACATTAATCTTGAGGAAAATTATAGAAAGATATTTACTCACCATCTTACTATGCTTAATATGTTTATGAATAAGATTACTATGGTCATTTTATTTTTCTTGTTTATGTCACTCTTAGTGTCAGGTGCATGATTTTCAATAGGGAAATATTAATTCCCGATACAACATGGACTAATTATTTTTCTTTTTAATAATGGTAAACCAATGGTGGAAAAGGAATTAGATCCTAATCCTAGGATTCAGATGAAAATTGTACTCTTGTGGACGATATGAAAAAATTGAGGAGAAAGAATATAAAGACACCTTAGGGGAATGGAAATCTTGGTACTAGGGCTACAAGTTCTCTAATTGATACAAAAGGGGAGTCGTCTAAAGGGAAAGAGAGAGTGGAGATTTGTTGGAATGTGGCTTTTGATAAAATTTCTCTCAAGGTGAGTTAGGTGGAAATGGATATGGAGGCCTTAGGAGAATTTGGAACGAATATGGGAAATAATGTCATGCATTACATCGACGCCTCTAAGAAAATTTACATCACCCAAAAATCTATTAGGGCCAATATGGTAGAGATAAAAAGTTTGGTTTTGGAGTTACAGGGGCATGTGGTCAAGCTAGAGTAGGGACACAAAGTTCACAGGTATAATCTCCACCTCAGTAGTTATGATGAGGAAGAGCAAGTTGAAGATGAAATCCTTATCACAAGTGAGCATGATGATAATATAAAATTTTTGAAGACTAACTAGTCGTTGGTTCTTGGAGATTTTATTTGATTGTTTGTGGACTATATCATTTGGGATGTTTTCCCCTCCATGTTTTGCGATTTATCCTTGTATTGATCTATTGGATTGTAGTTTGGGATAAGTTATTTTAGCCCTTTTTTCTTATTTATTTTTTTTCACTCTTGGTGATGCTCACGATGCATTCTATTGTAAGGTTTTGGTTGCCTTAATCCCTATATAAAGTAGCCAATCATTATGTTCACGTATATTTAATAAACCTTGTTAATAGTAATTTTGTTAATGACATTTTAAATTAAACAAGATAGAGCAACAAGTTCATGCCTCACAGATGGGAGATGTGTTAGTTATGTGATTGTTTTCATATAATTATGATTTTTATTAAATAGAATAAATCAATGTTACAACAAGGCCTCATATTTTTCAAATCAATACTAACTAGAAAATAAAGAAAAATATAAATAAGTTTCATAGTTTAAAAAATTATTTAAATAAATTACAAACATTAGAAAGTTGAAAATTTATAGAATTTTTTAACTTTTATTGGTGGATTGAGGAGAAATTTTAAGTAAGATGTTTTGAGATTAGCACCCACTAAGGTAACTTAATACTTCCACAATATAAAATTTTGAGCTTATGGATCGCTAGAATTTAACAAGTCAAAGAATATTATTTTTAGCTTAGCATCCACTAACTTATGTGACACCATAGTAATTGGATATTATCAATCGAAAGGAATTAACAAAATAAAGTAAGATATTGTCATCATAGAGTCTGCTACATTATGCCACAACAACATATTTTGATGTACAAAAACTATGTCCTTTTTTTTTGTATAAGAGTTAATATGGGGGTTTTGGATGTACTCGCATCCTTTTACAAAAATGTCCTTAAGGAAAAATATGACATTGAAGCATAGAAGAGAGAAATCCCATAGGCAACAAAAGACAAAAATCCACATAGACATGACGCAAACAAAGTGAAAATTTACATTTCGTGAAATTTTTTTAGGATAGCTCATTACTTCCATAGTAGCGAGGATCTTAGAGTTTCTTTGATCCTCAAATTCTTCTTTCACAAATCGTATTCGTTCTTTTGTTCTCCAAAATCTTTGTGGTTCTTGTCGACTCTAAAATTTTCCTCCGTAATTTCTATTTCATTAATGTATGTATTAGGAATATCGTTGTTGTTAAGTATAATTAGTAGTAGCGTCTGATAGAAGATAATGGTGCCATTAGTACGGTGCCACCAATAATGTGGAGTACGGTAACAGTCAAAGTACAATAGGAATGTTGTAAAAAGTAAATATTTGTCGTAAGTGGTCCAGTAATGTTAAAATGTCAAAGTTTGGGTAATTAGAGAAGTAGGGTCTACGTGATTAGGAATTAGAAATATTATATTGGTAATAAGGACAAGGAGTGAGGTCATAAATATTTTGTATATTTTATTTGTAAAAAGTCTAAAAATGTGGAACCCATGTAAAATGATAAGGTTTATCTTATCTTAAAAGATAAGCTTACATGTACAGATAAGAGTTAAGGTATGGAATATGATTCGTCAGAGTGGATTTCTTATCCTATCTTAGAGATAAGATGGATAATCCTGGAAGTTCTATAAATAGAGAGGCCACCCCCCTCATTTAGCATAGAAAGAAGTAGTGAGAAATATTGTAGGAAGTGTGCGAAGGAAGCCATCAGTTTAAAGGTGTGTTGAAGAAGCCATTAAGAGGTGTAATTGTAAAGTTTCTCCCATAGTCTTGGTGAAAGGCAAGTGAAGTCAATAACACTTGAAGTACCTCTTGGGTGAGATTGTAACAGTTTCATGTTAATATTATAATTTACTTTGATATTTCAGATTTGTCATCATTCCGTCTTATCATAGTCGATGGTATTCTTGTGTTATGTTGTTGTTTTGTTTCCAGATTACATCCACCAAACTAAAGGCTGTGCATTAGTAAATAATCATAGCATGAGGAGTTCCTGGTGAAGAATTATCATAGTGTCGGATTGGTGATGACATTTTGGTTCCGTTGCCGGGACCATTCCTCGTTGGTGGATTTTCTGGAGAGATATTCCCACTTAGTCAAAAATCAATTGGAGGGTAACCTTGTTTTTACTGTGCATAGTAGTTACCATGGTAAAGTCATTTTTTCCATGAATAGTAGTTACCATGGTAAAGTCATTTTTGCTGGGAATAGTATTTACCGCAGTAAAGTCACTTTTTACCGTGAATAGTATTTACCGCAGTAACTTCACTTTTTACCGTGAATAGTGTTTACCACAGTAAAGTTAGTTTTTACCACAATAAGTCAAGTTTTACCATAGTTTACCGTGGTCATTTCTATTTTATTGTAGAAAGGTGTAAAGTCACTTTCTAGTATAGTGATTCCAATTATTTGTGCACATAAGTCTTGTTGATTGTACTTGTGGGTTGGTATTTCATGGTGGTTACTTTTGAAAATGGGAAAGATTCTTTTTCAGCTCAATCTAATGAAGATGCTTCTTCTTTCATTCAAGAGTTTAAGCGATCTTGTATTTGTAATGGCCTTATAAGAAGGAACAATGGACTGAATTTTTTCCTACCTTTTTGGATGGTTCAACACTTAGGTGGTTTGAAACACTAGGTGATAATGTGAAAAATTCATGGGATTTATTAACTGAAAGTTTTCTTGAAGAATTTGGTGAACAACAAAAATATGCAAATCTCATGATCGAGATCACAAAGCTATCCCAAGGAGAGAAGGAGAAGATAAGGGATTATCATGCTCGTGTTCTAGAGCTAAGGAGGAAGCTCGATGCCCAGATCCGGAAGGAAGGATTAGTGGATGGGTTGATGAATGGCGTGGATAATCTCCTCTGTAAGCACTTCATTCTTGGGATGAAGCCAGAGATCAAACAATGAGTGAAGTATGACCGCCCAGCCACCATTGAACAAGAAAAGGAGATTGCAAGAAGGCAAGAAGAAAGCATGGAAGAGGAGCCCAAAGAAATTGTTACTAAAGTAGAGCCTACACCAGCACCTTTGGTCCAGAATCCACAACCACTCCCGGTGAGCACAAATATTTCTCCTAGTACATCTACTGAGTATGAAGATTTGCTCAAAAAGATGGGTCAGTTAACTATTAATCTTCTTGAGAAAAGAATTTAGTTCTCGGGGAGGAGATAGAGGTCAAAAAGAAATATTTCTGAAGTTGTATGTTATGGTTGTTATAAAAAGGGTCATTATAAGTATAATTGTCTAGATAGAGCTTCTACATCTGGTAAAGGAGATAATGATAAAGGAAAAGCACCTGTGAATTCTTTTGATGTAGTAGATAAGAGCAGAAATAATGAAGTAGATGTGTTTGTAAAAAAAGAAAGAAAGAAAAAGATAATCAAGATGGAAATGATCCTAAGAAGATGAAAGAAGAAACTAGTAAGAAACATAGGAGAAGAAAGTTGGGTGTGCAGGATTTTCGATTTCACGGGAGGCAAGGACCATACTCCATCTTGGAAGATCTGTCAAAAGGCTGCAAATATTACATATGGTCAACTCTTGGCTATGTCTTCTGAGAAGAGGCGGGAGTTGCGAAGTGGACTCAATGCTTGACGAAGGAAGGAGGTTGAGGTCCCTGTTTTGGAGGTAGAGGCGGATCCCTATGCTCCACAAGCTGAGGTATTATGTAATGGTATTTCAATTCATGATGTCTTAGTTGATGGAGGTGCTGCAGTTAATGTAATGACCGAGTCTATAATGAATATGTTGGGTTTAAAAATTGATCGCCCTTCAACACTTATGTTAAGGTCATTAAATAAGGGAAAAACTAAACCAGAAGGTGTAGTTTCAAATGTGGCAATATCTGTTATGGGTGTTGTATGTGTGGTAGACTTTCAAGTGATGAAAAATGGTACTGTTGCGTACCCAATGCTGCTGGGAAGACCATGGCTAAGGAGAGTTCATGCAAGAAACTAATGGAATGAAGGTTTCATGACACTTGGATGTGGTAGAGAGAGGGTGAAGATAAACGTGATCCCTCGACATCATAAAGTAGAACCTGTGGATTCAAGTGATGAAATTGATGATTGGACATCCTCTGATTACTCTAGTACCAGTGAAGTGGACACTGAAGATGAAGAAAGCGAGGTGGATGTTTCGGTCATGGATATCCTTCCAGTCACACCAACTCATGACCCATAAAATTATCGAAGAAGAAGTTGATGATCGTCTCCAACAAATAAAGATTGGTGATCGTTGTGATGGAGAGTGAGAAGGAATCCTACCTCCAGCTCTTTCGAAGGTACATACACCTATTCACTTTTGATTACAAGGAACTCCGTCAAGTAAGTTGGGTAGAACATTGTATTGAGTTGGTAGATGGTGCTAAGCCCATAAAGCAAATGCCATATAGAATGAATCCTAATTTTTCCAAGACTGTAAAAGAAGAAATAGATAAGTTGCTTGATGCAGATTCATATTTCTTTGTGGAGAATTCAGAATGGGTTTCTCCCATTGTGATCTCAATAAAAAAGAATGGGAAGCTACGCATTTTTGTTGATTATAGGAAGCTCAATAAGGCAACAAAGAAGGATCATTACCCTCTTCCATTTTCAGATCAGATCTTGGACGAAGTAGCTGGCCAGGAGTGCTATAGTTTTCGTTGATGGATATAATGCTACAACCAAGTTCGTATAGAGAGAAAGATCATTTGAAGACCACGTTCACCACTCTTGGGAACGTTTGCTTATAGAGTTATGCCTTTTGGGTTGTGTAATGCTCAGCAACATTCCAACGTTTGATGAATAGGGTGTTCGAACCCTACATTGGGACCTTCATCAGAGTATTTCTGGATGATTTTTGCATCTATGGGAGCAAGTTGGACCACTTGCACTGTGATGGAGACAACATTTCAAAGGTTAGATGAAGCACAAGCCTCACTAAACTCTAAAAAGTGTGTCTTTGGATGTTCTAAAGGTGTTTTGTTAGGGCATGTTGTATCCAGAGATGGTATTGCAATGATCCCGATAAAGTTTCAAAAATAAAGATTTACCATTTCCTATGAATAGAAGTAAGTTGAGATCATTTTTAGGCCATGTGGGTTACTATAGAAGGTTCATCAAGAATTTCTCAAAGATTGCACTTACCACTAACCGAGTTCTTGAAGAAGGATGTTACTTATGAACCAGAAATAAGGCACATGAAGCTTTTGGACAATGAAGGAAGCCATGTGTCTTCACCTATTTTGAAGAATCCAGATTGGAGCAAGCCATTCATTGTGTACATACGATGCCTCGGATGCAGCACTAGGAAGTACTTTGAGCCAAAAGGATGAAAATGGGAATGAACATCCAATTTACTTTGGGAGTAGACAAATGAGCGATCTTTGAGGTAAATTATCAGAATGAAAAAAGGCTCGGCTATCATTTTTTGTAAAGAAGTTTAGAAATTACTTGCTAGGGAAAAAATTTCTAGTTGTAACAGATCATTAGGCTCTAAAATATATTGTAAATAAGCCTAACCCATCAGGGAGGATAGCAAGATGGATAATTTTGCTACAAGAATTTGAATTTGATATTATAGATAGGCCAGGAAAGAAGCATGTCAATGCAGATGCACTCTCTTGAGCCTATGATGGTTTAGGATCATCTTGTGATGATGATGATTTCCCCGATGCAACATTGTTATCCCTTGACACAATCCCTAGTGAATACATAGATATTTGGAATTATCTGAATGAATTTAAGTTTCCTGATGGTGCCAATGCAAAGACTAATAGAAAGATTACTCAAGCCGAGTCATCCATATTCTATTCTGCATGGAGTATTATTTCGAATAGGACACGATGGAGGAAGTCAAGAGGCGAAATTGGACGTGATCAAGGAAGGAAATGCTAGAATAATTCCACAATGGTACATGTGGAGGCACTTCTTCTGACATAACTTACAAAGAAGGATCTTGGATGCAGGTTATCACTGGCCCACTCTTTTTAAAGATTGTTATAATTATTGTAAGACATGTGATATTTGTCAAATGCATGGTAACCGTAAGACTTCATCAGCTCCATTATGCCCTATTCTTCCCCTTGGTCCCTTTGAAAAGTGGGGAATAGACATTGTAGGTCCACTTCCAACTACATCACGCCAAAATAAGTATATTGTAGTTGCCACAGATTATTTAACCAAGTGGGTTGAAGCTAGGCCATTGAAAACAACTTCCATGGATGAAGTGGCAAGGTTCATGTATGAACGCATTGTCACCAGATTTGGTTGCCCATTAGAAATTGTAATAGATCAAGGAAGCCACTTCATTAATGAGGTGGTAGAAGCCCTAGTCAATAAGTTTTCTATTAAGCACAGGAAGGAAACAACATACAAGCCAAGCACAAATGGATAGGTGGAACGAACAAATTTTGTGTTGTGTCAAATTCTAGCAAAAGATACAGCCTTGCAGGTACATAAATGGGATAAAAGGATTCATGCAGCATTGTGGGCATATAGGGCAACATCAAAGTCAGCAACAGGATACTCCCCATTTCAATTGGCCTATGGCATTGATCCAGTTCTTCCTATTGAGTTTGATATTCCCACTATGAGAGTTATGAAAAATGAAAGGATGGATGAAAGTGATTCAGTAAAAGAAAGGTTGGTACATCTTCATTTGCTAGAGGAAATGAGAGAAATAGCAAAGGATACAAGCCATAAGAAGAAAATGAAGTAGAAGGAATACTTTGATCAAAAGATCTAGTGGTCTCCATATTTTGTGCTCCTGATGGATTTCACATTCATGTGAATGACTTGGTTCTAGTATATGATTCCAGATACAAAAAAAAGAAGACAGAGAAAATTTCTTCCGAAATGGATGGGGCCCTACAAAATAGCAGTTTGTGCATGAAAAATGGTACGTGACTGACATTTGGAGGAATTGGATGGCACTCCCATTACGAAATGGGTCAACCACGACAAGTTGAATATTTTCCAAGCACGAGAATAGTCTACTCAAGGACGGAGTAGAAGCTAGGAAGAGGGAAGATGTCGACACTAAAATTTTCCTCCGTAATTTCTATTTCATTAATGTATGTATTAGGAATATGTTGTTGTTAAGTATAATTAGTAGTAGCGTCGATAGAAGATAATGGCATTGTCGATGCAGTGCCTTTGCCAATAATGTGGAGTACGGAATGGTCAAAGTACAATAGGAATGTTGTAAAAGTAAATATTTGTCGTAAGTGGTCCATTAATGTTAAAATGTCAAACTTTGGGTAATTAGAGAAGTAGGGTCTACGTCATTAGGAATTAGAAATATTATATTGGTAATAAGGACAAGGAGTGAGGTCATAAATATTTTGTATATTTTATTTGTAAAAAGTCTAAAAATGTGGAACCCGTGTAAAATGATAAGGTTTATCTTATCTTAAAAGATAAGCTTACATGTACATATAAGAGTTAAGGTATGGAATATGATTCGTAGAGTGAATTTCTTATCCTATCTTAGAGATAAGATGGATAAGCCTAGAAGTTCTATAAATAGAGAGGCCACCCCCTCATTTAGCATAGAAAGAAGTAGTTAGAAATATTGTAGGAAGTGTGCGAAGGAAGCCATCGGTTTAAAGGTGTGTTGAAGAAGCCATTAAGAGGTGTAATTGTAAAGTTTCTCCCATAGTCTTAGTGAAATGCAAGTGAAGTCAATAACACTTGAAATACCTCTTGGGTGAGATTTGAGATAGCTTTCATGTTAATATTATAATTTACTTTGATATTTCAGATTTGTCATCATTCCGTCGTGTTATCATAGTCGATGGTATTCTTGTGTTATGTTGTTGTTTTGTTTTCGATTACATCCACCAAACTAAAGGCTGTGCATTAGTAAATAATCATAGCACTGCAAGGAGTTCCCGATGAAGAATTATCATAGTGCCGGATTGGTGATGACATTCTCCCACTCTTGTATTACCATATTTTTTCAAAAATAGGTCACCGTAATCCATCACCAATACATTTGACATCAACTCATTGTAGACACTTAAAATTGGTTACTCAATTTAGTGTCCTCACATTCGATTACACGTGCTCGGATAACCGGGGCACGTTTATGTCACCACTATCCCCTTGGGATATTATCCGATTTTGATTTAAACACCTATTCTAAGTTTAATTCAATTTATCAATATCTCACTCCGTGAGTAATTAAATATTAACTATTTAATTACGCCTCTTCACATGTATCTTAACCACTTATCTACCCCAAATTTATTCTATCTATGTATCACCCCTATTTTTCCTCTTCCCCAAGCGGGATATTTCCCGTATTTGGGGTAACTCTTATCTTTCTAGAAATCGTTCATTTTGGCCATCTCGGGAGTCTGTTCCGCGATCGGCGCCGACCGGTGCGGTCGGCGCCGATTTTTTAGGAGCGGCGCCGATTATAAATAGAAGCTCAGAACTCAGTTCTAGGGACGAAAAGAGGAGGAAGAACACACGCACGAAAGAGAGAGAGAGAGAGAAAGAGACAGATCGCGACACGAGACACAGGTTGTAAGAAAGAGAGATCTTTTAGCATCAAGTGTATCAAAAGAGAGCGGATCCTGTCCGAATCAATCCCTGAGAGGAGCACCGTTACTCTGCTCCTATCACATCAACATCGCATGTATCCATCGATCTTCTGGTGACTCTATTCCAGTATCTCACCAATCTTCTCGCACATCCAAACAGACGTTGACATTCGCCTTCACTTTCCGATTTTCGAATCTTTCGCAGATGTCCCGATTGATTCGATCGCTTTCGGGCGATCAATGCCGATCTTATTCGGGCAACACGCCAATTCTTCATAACCGAGGCCGATCACATCGGTCGCCGCCGATTATACATAATCGCGCCGATCATCCTATGAGAGTGTAAAAGGACACGGGTGACACAAATCCGGCTTTATTTCATAGTTTCTGTTTTTCTATTGCTTTATGTCTGCTATTTAGATTCTCGTTTTATTCATCGCAATCGAGAAAATCTAGTCTTTATTTACATCTTTATCATGTATGCTTCTTTTCTTTAATGGAAAAGCGTGGGTGACATCCATGAGAGGAGCTTATCGCTTCCTCGGACACCGCTTCTCAGGTAGTTCACCTAAATACCTTTAACGTGGTCTTTTTCTGTCAAGCATCGGTGTCTTGCAGGTTACTCGGATCTATTGTGCGAATTGTTCATGTGCGCCCGTCTTATCTACATCGGCTTCCTCATCCGTCTACATCTTCGGATCTTGTCCATCAGGTATCGATTTCATTGGAGTTTTTCAGGTTTTTTGTGTTTAGTTTGGTGCATTAACTTGGACAGGTAACAAGCGCAAAATTCTTGATCTACATTCTGGCACGCTCGGTGGGACCCAACCAAAGTCCCTTATTGGTAAGTTCATTTCTTTCCTAGTTTTGAGCTTTGTTCTTTTTCTTCACTGATTTCTATCGGTTCGCTGAAAGCATTTCCTTTCATCGCTCATCATTTAATCTTGCTCTTTTTGTGAAATTTTTATTTCTTGAAATTTTCTAGTTCCTTGAAATAGAAATTTTTCGTTTCACCATTATCCGGATATATCTTTCTGGATTTTGTTTGGTGTTTGCTTAACCTTTTCTTGCGGAGCACTTTTCTTGTTCGTGGGATTATTCGAGGGGAAGAGCTCAACAACGCGCTTTTTGAAGTCCACACACCTTGGAGAGCTAAATCTATAGGTATTTCTCTTTTACGGTGTTTTCTCCTTTTTAGGAACTAAAAGATAAAAAAAAAAAAAAAGATTTCTTTGTTTGTTGTCTATCACATCCAAACATTTCAATTTTTGGTGCTTAAAAAGAATTTAATCGCATTTGGGAAAGAATCTGTTTGACTTGTCTTCATCGAAATCAAACACTTCATTTTTAAGTGCTTAAAAAGAACCTTTTCTTTGTCATTGCTGCTGCATGTTTCTCATCTAGTTTTAATTAGGCTGGAAAATTGATCAAAATCGGTAGTGACACTATTTGATTTTTATTTTTCACCCTTACACACAAAGCCAAAATCACTAGGTATAAAGCATTTAAACAAAAATTCCTTCCCGGCCTCGCCTACTTGGAAGTGACATCCAAGAGGAAGAGCCTACGCGGTACTCGAAAGCCGCTTATAAATTCACGGAAGTTACTGGTATATATTGGCAAAGCACCGACTCCCTTATCGCAGCGGTGTGTGAAGTGCGGGGTAGGCCCTATATCAAGCCACGTACCGGTATTTTATCAAGTGCCTTTGGGAATCCTCACCAAACATTCCCCAAACCATCCTTAGTTTGGCTATCTCGAGTAGTTCTGTTCTAAAAGCCTTCCTAATATTTTCTTTCTTAAAAGCATCAAAACTTAAAGGAGATAATCACTGTACTGCTTGAATTGTCTTTGCATTAGTTAGGTCAATCTTCTTTTCGCGTGTTTATAATGACGGTCATCACTCGGTTACAATCTAGAATAATGGCTCAATGGCCCCTTCTTCTTCCGAGATTACCACTAGTGTGGATGTTTCGGCACCCCCAAATCTTCCTCGGGACCACTGTTAGTTGGTTCCCCATCCTGGTCATATAATCCTTTCTATCAGGCCAAAGCAACCCCATCACGTCCAGCTTCCCCTAGTCCTTCAGAAATATCATCTACTTCGACTCGAGTATTTCCGCTGGAGATCCGAATTTTGGCTCTCGATCGCAATCCGATAGCCCTCATGGACTACCTAGTACACAAGTCTATTCAAATATCTGATCAAGGACCACCAATCCAGCAAGTGTACGATTATTCTCGTGAACCATCCCAGGCCTTTGTAGAACAGTTAACATCATCTCTCTCGCCTCGAGCCACGGAGAAGGGCGAGGCCCCTGTGCCTCCTTTTTCTCTTCCACCGACCATATTGACTAGTTCTCAAATAGTCTTACCTATTCCTAACACTGCAGTTACCTCGAATATTCCACAACCTACTTCTGAAAGGTCCTCTGCTCTGGCTATAATGAGTGCGTCGCGCACCCGCATATTTCTGTTAAATTCATCTATGCCTCCATCGTGTCCCAAGGTCAATACCCCTTTATGAGTCAACCCCTCCGAATAGTCATTGGTTCCTCGCTTCTCGTCCTCCAGTGGGTCTTTCTTCCAATGTTCCAAAGCAGCAGTGACCTTCGCCCATCCTCTAAGCATCGGCACCCTTAATGCCTAATCAGCGTGAGAAAGCATCTTTCGTGTCTTGTTCCCAATATGTCCAATCAAACCAACACTCATGTTCCTCAATCTATCCGATTCAATCAAAAAGCATAGGAGTCCACCAATCACAAAGCTCCATCCATCATCCAACCTTCATTTTCTCAACCACTTATCATCCCACACTGCCTATACACAGCTCCTTTCACAAGCAAATACCCCACCAGCGGCGTCACCTTAACACTGGTTATTCCTCTTATCATCCTATCAATCAACAGATGAATCCCCCATTGACACCTCAACAACATCCACCATTTGCTTCTTATGTAGGACAACACCGGTGTGCCTCCTCCTCAATCTAACGTAGTTCAAATTCTTTTCAAGAAAATCACAGACTTGGAAGCCTCCACAAAAGGGGCTCGTCTTTCATACTCCTTTCAAGAAGTGTGTAATGAACCCATTCATCCTCAAAGTGGATTTTAAGCCTTATCCTCCCCAATGGGAACTTCCTAAATTTTCAAAATTTCATAGTCGAGAGGACCCTCAACAACATTTGTGAGCATTAAAACATGCTTGCTACCTCATAGTCCAGATCAAGAGCTTATGCTCCGTACTTTTCCTATGTCTCTAGCGGGTCCTGCTTTAGACTGGTACAATAACATTCCTCAACATTCCTTGTTTTCTTTCTCTCAATTGGCCCAGATGTTTGTTGAAAACTTTTCAATAAATATCGCGCATAAGATCTCAATCACAGATCTTTATAACATTCGTCAATTCGATGATGAGTCTATTGCAGACTTTGTCACTCGTTGGAGAGGGATAATCAACCAATTGTCTTTCTCTCTTCCTCAATCCCAACAAATCAAGTTGTTTACTCGATCTTGTGCTAATCATATTTCTTCCACTTTAAGGATCCAGACTTTTCACACCTTTGAAGAAGCCTTTACGATGGCACGCAAACTTGAATCTCGCGCCATTGAACAAGGGAAGCTAAAACTTCGCTCTAAATCTAAACCAGATTTTTCTCGGTTTACCAAATCAAATCCTTCCACTTCTAAAGACAAGAATCAGGGATCCACCAACGCTATCATATTAAAAACACCACGAGCCGATACCACTTCTAATCAAACACCACACGAGAGACTCCTCATCTTCTCGAAAAGGGTCCTCGTCATCTCGATCTTTCACTTCGTTGGGAGAATCATATGCCTCTATCTTGGAGAAAATGTTGGAAGTTCGCATGATCAAACTTCCCCCCATTAGGAATATTGATGAAAGCCAAGAACGTCCATTCTGGTATAGGGAAAATGATTTTTGTCATTATCATAGAACCAAAGGTCATGACATCGAACGATGTCAGACTTTCAAAAATCTTGTCCAAAAATTCATTGATAAAGGCGAGCTCATTCTGGATAACCCAAATGCTCCCCCAAATCAAGCACTGGATGTTTTTAAACAACCTTTTCCTAATCATTCCCCGAACCATAATGCTTCAGAGTCTCAAAAACCAAACACTCATACATTATCAACTTCATCTCATCAAGAATCTTCTTCGAAACCACAAACCAAGCCATCTCGTGAACACATCGTAACCTCCTTCCACTTCACAATCACTTGGAATTCCACCATCTTCGGATAGCCCATCTTTGAATATTCCTACATTGCTAGATACGGGTTCATCTCTCTCCGCTCCTTTGTCGACCTTTCATCCATATCCGAGACAAGCGGTGTCATCCTCATCTGCCTCATCATCAAACATTCTTTCAATGCTCGAGGTAATTACATCCCTTCGAGTTTCCACCGCAGATACATCTACTTCGTTGCTCCCATTCTTGCTTCAATTATGCCCCCGTGAACGCATACATAATGTGCCAGACTGACTTCAGTGAAACATCTTCGATTTTGACTGTCCTATCTCCTTTCCTATAGTAGTTTCACCCATGATCTTACACGAAAAGTAGTTCCTTTGCCAGAGCTGCTTCTTCATCACCCACTTCTTCCATCACCAATGCTACTTCACCTATTAAAGGAAAATCAAAAGAATTAGCACCAACACCTATACGCCGATTCCTCGAACCTAAACCGAGACAACCAAAATCTAACGTCATGCGCCATCAAGATCTCCCCATGTGCTTCCCGAAAAGGTTACAATCACCTTATGCCGTTGAAGTTGTCACCATCCCCGAAAAGGAAAGCCCATATTTCGAACCATCAAGACTCTTGGTGCTTTTCCACAAAAATCTCTCTCTACGCCCCATAAAAGATTGGATTTTCCCGCCGAGAAGGCGTCTTCTTCTACACACTTATCAAAACCATCATCTTCTTCTACAACACATTCTTCACCAACACCCCAAAAGTGGACTTACCTACTAAAAGACGCCACCTCTTTTATCGGGGATCATCATTTTCATTACCAAACACCAAGGCACCCTATGTTCCTCCAATTACACCTACTTTGGAAGCTTCTCCCTCACCTAAATCGACATCATCTAAATCATTATTAGTTTCACCAAGCATGACCTCCCTTATCTTTAAAGACCACAAAACACTTGTCACATCTCCATCATCTTCAAAATCTATTTTGGGGCTTCCTCCACCAAAATCAATCATGTCTCACTTACTTCCATCTCAAGTGCCCAAGACTGCTCCTCCGATGTCCAAAAAAATAAGATGATCCCTAAAAAGATGTTAAACCTAACATGCAAGTTTTTTTACCTCGCGGTCTGTTAAAGTAAAAGAGGCACCTTCATCACCTCTGTCCTCATCTTCGTCTACCGGGTTCTACACGAAATCCTTCGCTAACTTATCCAATCTTCATCCATATCTCTTCCTCCGATTAAACCTTATAACCCCAAAGAAGTTAAACCTATCTGGTTTAACTCGATCGATTTGTGCTTACCACCATACCCGGTCATGACACTCGAGGGATGTAAATCTCTTCAAGCCGTTGTCAATAACCTTTTGGAAGAAAGTGATCTTTTGCTGGAGGAGGAGGAACAAGTATCTCCTGTCATCTTAGCCCCATCTGAACCCCAACGATCCACTCAGACCTCTAGTGATTCCACTCCAATTGATCTTCCACCTTCTCAAATTGACACAATCCATATCGCCATTAGAACCCAACATATGATAATCCATCTTCATCTACAGCATCTCGACCACGGGTTGTCATTTCTGCAGCCCCGAAGGAGTTCTCCTTCCTCATTAGCCCCATGACCCAAGATCTCCATTCGTGCTTGCACCTCGGGCTGAAATTCCCGTGGGTCGAGTTGAGGAGATTGTTATCAAACAACTCACCTGTGATCCGGTCAAAATGTCTCTTTTTGACCTCATTCAATCCTCTCCACAACATCGCCAGGCTCTGATTGATAATCTGCGTCGCATCGCGGTGAATTCAGATGAGCCCCAACCCTTCGAGTTGGTTGTTGGTTTGAATAGACCATCAACCGCCATTTCTTTTGAAGATTCGGAAATTCCTCCTCTTTCTTCAGAGGATTTGGAGGCTCCCCTCTTTATCACAGTCCAAATCGACAACACTACATTAAAACACGTTATGATCGACAGTGGAGCTGCACTCAACGTCATCTCCTCGCACACATTCGAGCAACTTAAGTTACCAAAGAACGTAGTGTCACCCCCGCCTTTCGCCCTTCGATCATTTAATGATCAACTAGCAAGCTCACTTTAGGAACGTGGTCTTACCCATTCGAGTAGGTAAGAAGTCGCTTCACATGAACTCTTCTACATTGTCGAAGGAAAATTCCACTATAATATGATCCTCTGATGCCCGGATTCGCGCGATGCATTGTGTCCCATCCACCCTCCATCGATGCTTAAAATATCAATATGAGGGCAAAATATATACTCATCCGTAAGATCCTTTTCCTTCCGCACAATGCGATATGACCACAAGGTCCGCCCCTCTAAAGGAAAATTCTTGTTCTCTCCGACGGGGGCCTCATCTTCTTCCATACCTACAACCAAACTACCGGATTTACAAATTCTAGAAGAGACATTGCAGCGTTTCTCACTGGGAGAGCTTCCTCTCTTTTCTTTCGATGCCCATCTCAAACCTAATGAGTATGGTAGACCAGACAAACAACCTGAATATCAACCAGGTCTCGGTTGCATCGTCACCATTGGTCTGCCCAATCACGAGACTAATTTCATCTACGGTGGTCTTGATACACCTCACTATCACCCGATTCTCCTCCTAGACCAAACCTTACTTAACAGGTTCGATTATCTACGAATCCCACGTTTGTGAAAACTTATTTATATCGATGCGCGTGGAAGGGTTTTGGCCTCGGGAAAATATAAACAAGGTGTGCATGACCTCACATCCATTCCTACTCTCATGCCACATCAAAATTTGGTTTAGGATTTAAACCTCTTTCAAAAGCCACCGTCACTATTCTCGATGAGCCTCTTCCTATTGAGAACCATCTTCCCCCTTAAATCAAGCATCACTCGATGTGGAGGATGACATTTCCATCCCACCTAACTTTTTTTTTTTTTTGATCAATACCATTTCCTTAGGGCCGCTTTAGCCTATAAGACTAACAATCGGTCCACTTCATACCGTTAATCTTCCTAAAATAGTTGGAGACGACTCTCCTACTATCAACACTATCCACCGTGCGGATGATGATTCTGTCCTCACCTATCGGGGGGCAGAGGATTCATATCTTCCCAAGAATATTCCTTATGACACGTCTACGCTTCTCAACGAAGCCACTATCGACCTTAATAGAGGGACTCTCAAGACCTCGCATCATTAAGGTCGGCCAATCCCTTAATCCACAGGAATGGGGGACTTTACCACTTTTCTTTCCAACCATCATCAAGCCTTTGCTTGGTCATATAAGGATATGCCAAGGGAGCCGATCCCGATATTGTGGTCCACAATATCGTTATTCTTCCCAACATCAAACCAATAAACAAAAATTACGTAAATGCACCCTAGAGTAGCCCTTCTTGTTAAAGAAGAATTACAAACATTAAGCTTCTCGGCTAACTTCATCCAACCCATCGATTATCCACAATGGGTTTCAATATAGTACCAGAATTAAAGCTACTGGGAAAATTCAAATTTGTACCGACTTAGGGATCTTAATCTTGCTTGTCCAAAAGATGATTTTCCTTACCTAATATCGACCAACTCGTGGATTTAATCTGCGGGTCATGAGATTCTTTCTCTTATGGATGGTTTCTCTGGATATAATCAAATTCTCATCGCACTGAAGACCAACATAAGACTTCTTTCATAACTCCTTGGGGACCTTTTTATTATCGTCATGCCTTCGGTCTTAAGAACGCCAGGAGTAACCTATCAACGAGCAATGACCTACATCTTCCATGATCTCTTACACAAAACCGTGGAAGATTACGTTGAAGATCTCCTCGGTAAATCCAAACGTCGTCAGATCATCTTTTCATCCTCGCCTCTCTTTCGAGAGGCTTATCCACTTTGTCTTCATCTAAATCCATCTAAGTGCGTGTTTGGCGTTCTCACTTTGGTAAACTTTTAGGTTTTATCATTTCCATCGTGGGTATTGAAGTAGACCCCACAAAAATAAAATCTATCCTTGAGATGCCTCCTCCTTCTAACTTAAAGCAACTCATAGCTTCTAAGGACGTCTTCAATCGCAAGGCGTCATTTTATCTCACAATTGTCAGACCATTGTCAACCTTTTCACCATCTCCTCCGTAAGAATGTTCATTTTGAATGGGATGAACATTGCCAAAAGGCCTTTGATGATCTCAAAGCTTATCTTCTTTCCCCACTGTGCTTACACCTCCACGCGAGGGGGAGCCTTTCTATCTTTATATCTCGTGATGACCATGCTCTCGGGAGCCATGATCTCGCATCGGACACTTGTGGTAAAGAACAAGTTGTCTATTACATCAGTCGCACCCTCCATGAGTATGAGACACATTATTCGTTTCTGAAAAGCTATGTTGTGCTCTCTTCTTGTAACTTCTAAGCTTCGTCATTATCTCCTTAATCACAAAACTTACATTGTCACAAGTGTCAATCTACTCAAGACAATTCATGCAAAAACCTTATCACAATGATCGCATCACTCGTTGGCTCATGCTCATGACAGAATTTGACCTCGAGTTTATCCCGCAAAAGTCTATCAAGGGTTAGGTTATTGCAGATCAATTAGCTAGATGCTCCTCTTAGGACACTCAAGACCCTCGCTTCAATTCCCCCGATGAATATATCCAACAAATTGATTTTGGTCTATCTCCATTTAAAGTAAAGCTCTTCTTTGATGGATCAAATGCCAACAAGGGGGAGGTGTGGGTTTCGTGATGATCCTCCTTGGGGTACGCCTATCCCGGCCACACACAAATTGAACTTTGAGTGCACCAATAATATGGCTGAATACGAAGCTCTTGTCTTAGGTCTTCAAAATGCCATTAATCTACACGGCGCTCGTCATATTGACATCTTTGGTGATTTTGAACTCATCGTTAATCAAGTCACTGGGTGTCTATCAATGCAAGAATGATATCCTTCAAAAATATCGTGACATCGTTCTTGCTCAACTCCAATCTTTCGATAAATTCACTATCCAATCTATTCCTCGACTGCAAATCAATTCATAGCGGATACAATGGCTTCGTTAGCCTCCCTCATCCCACCTTTACCGAAGACTCAAGCGACTTTATGTGGCTGTACAACGATTAGATCAACCATCTCATCTTGGGCAACTAACTTCAATCCATGTTGTCACAACCCATACTCAGGATGAGTGGTATCAACAGATTGTTGATTATTTATCTCATTCGGTGCTTCCTCCAGATCTGACTTCCAATGGTAGAAGATCTTTTATCCAACGCGCTAATCGCTATACTATTCTAGGCGGGATTCTTTACAAATGCGGCTTTGATGGTATTTTGCTTCGATGCCTCAAAACCCATGAATCATCTAAAGCTATCCAGGAGGTCCATGACGGTATCTGTGGTGGACATTTTAGTGGCTTAGCTGTAGCTAAACGCATCTTACGTTTGGGATATTATTGGCCTTCTCTTAATCAAGATTGTTGTGAATACACTAAGAAATGCGTCAAGTGTCAACAACATTCCAATCTCACACATATCCCTAGTCAAGCTTTACAACCTACGGCGGATTTGTGGCCTTTTTCGCAATGGGGTCTTGATCTTATTGGTCTCATCAATCCCCGTTCTTCACAGTGTCATCATTCTATCATTACTGCCACTGAGTACTTTACTAAGTGGGTGGAAGCTATCCCTCTTTCTTCAACAAAAGCTAAACCCATAGTTGATTTTGTCTATCAACACATCATTTGTCGCTTTGGTGTCCCACACAAACTCATCACAGATAATGGTAAGTCTTTCAAGAATGTTGATTTGCAGAATCTCTGCAACGCTTTCAATATCAAGCTCAGTTTTTCTTCTCCATACTATCCTCAAGCTAATGGTCAGGGCCGAAGCTTCCAATAAAACTTCCTGCGTAATATCCTCAAAGGTAACTAGTCGGGCTGGTAGGGATTGGCATTTACATATCCCTTTTTCTCTCTGGGCCTATCAGGACTAGCATTCGTACTCCTACCGGTGCTACTCCTTCTCTCTGCCTCGTCTACATGGGTTTGAGGTCAGTTCTTCCTTTGGAAGTCCAAATCCCATCTCTCCGTGTTTCTCTTAGAGAATTTGTCTCCGATGAGGACTATCGTC